>CM053026.1:134509530-134527030 GCA_028564925.1 Lithobates sylvaticus | reverse complement strand
CTATACACCCCATATACCTCCAGCACCACAGCTTCAAAGATCTAACCATCTACTAGCCACCCGCTGAGCCCAGATCCAGGCAATTATTTGCTGCAAGTCCACAAACGCTACAAGCTAAAGAAGCAGCATTATGCAGAAAATAATTGCGCTTGTTTTTTTTTTTTGTGCTGGCCCATTTCTTTGGAGGGAATAAGGTACTTCTGTATTATTATAACTAACAAGACCGAAGGAGAATTACTTGTCCGAAGAAGGACTCAATAAGAACTTACAAAGGTCAACACATCTTCTTCCCATTACTGATTATTTGTTTTTAATAAAATCCTACATTTCTTCCAATTAATTTTCACTTAGAAATATGATTTCAACTGGCCAAATCCATTTAAACAGGGCGTTGTTGTTAAGGTTAAAATAACACTTAAAAAAAAAAAAAAAATGAAGATTAAAAAAAAAAAAATTAGCAGGGTGGAAAAAACGTAGCGAATTAGCGGCAGATGAGACTGCAATGTGTCGCATTGTGCACACTACGCAACCTTTTACGCACCATCCTAATTCCTAATGACCCTCTACGTAACCCTCTCTATAGAATGAATTCCACACTACGGAACACATTTACCTTATCAGCCCATGACAAGAGAACCCAATTCATCAAAATGCCTTCCACTTCAACCAAATCAGAGCCTTTCCGCTCCTAATAATGCTGCCATGGCATTTCAATGGCTCTGCTTAGTTACATACCCATGTACTAAAACAATAAATTCCTATATCTCTGTGTAGGAACATTGTTAGTTGTAACCCTTTCTTTTTTTTTTTTTAATTCTTAATTTTTATAAACGATTTTTTTAAATTATTCTGCTATTAATTTATTTGATATATTGCAAAAATGTGTATAGTGTTTCAAATTATATTGTTAGAATGTAAGAATAGAAAGGAAAAGGCCACAGATCGTTCAATGAAATTCAATTAAATATTTGTAATATATTTTTAGTGTCTGAAATATTATAGATATAGATAGATATATTGCAAACACACGTATATGTGTTTAAAATACACAAATGGCTACGTCTTAAAGGTTACAATAACTATCTAGTAAATATTGTTTTAAAAATAATTGCGTGTGTATTCCAAATTGGGATATTACAATATGATGTTAGCATTCCAGTGTGTGTTACTGAAAGAATAATTATGATGTAATGCTGTATAACTGTATAATGATAAAATACTGTAATAAATCATCTAGATAGATAGCTAGATAGCGAAAAATAAAATAATATATATATATATATGTATATGCATATATATATATATATATATATATATATATATATATATATATATATATATATATATATTGTTTCTAAATGGGTAAGCCTTTGGGGTAAATTGGCTTCCAAGTAATGTATGCACGTGGCAGTCAGTATGTGAATAGATGGGCATGAACTGGCAGTGTTTGGAATCGGCCTGCCATTGAATGCACTGAGGTTCTGGGCACACATCTCCATAGGAGCAGTAGGGCTGGAGGGCTGCTGGAGCTGACATGATGGAGGAGAATGACAAGTCTTGCAGGGTTTTTTTTTTTTTTGGGGTGTTTAAAGTGGTTTAAAAGTCAGGTGTTTTGGAGGGATGAAACTCTTATTCAAATGCCAGTGACTGGTGCCTGTGATTCGCAGGCATTGAGTTGCTTGGGCTGTCTGGCAATGGATAGGAGGAGTGGAAGGGAGGGAGGGCAGGGGGGAGACATGAGAGAGGGGGAGACAAGGGGGAGCGGGTTCAGGCACCGCTAGCACTACAGGCAGAATGGGACATTGATGTGGCCCAGGCAAATAGGGCTCAGGCCCAAAGAGACGTGCCAAGGATACCTGCACTGGATGCCACCCTCTCCAGGCAAGGCTCGACCGACCCCCGCGGTAAGCAGAACTCTAAGTGTGCATTGTGGGGACTACACGACAGTATAGGGGAGAGATAGCACAGGAGACCAACACCTGACTATATAGTGACATATAGAATGCATGTAATGATAGGCACTAGTATATGTGCCATTCTAGCTTCTTGCAATCTGCAGCCTCTCTGCTTCTTTTTTTTTTTTTTTTTTTACTATAGATGGATTTCCTATATATAGAGATTATATATCTTTTATTAATGTTTTATGTGCAATTGTGTATATGTCGGGTGTATATATATATATATATATATATATATATATATATAATATACATTTAAAAATATATATATATATATATATATATATATATATATATATATATATATATATATATATATATATATATATATATATATAATTACATGCATGCATGCAAACACAGTCATACACTACACACACATCTACAGTACATACAGGAGACCTTTGCTAAATACTGAACACTATAAAAAATAATAATTTCGTGACATTTTTGACTATTTGAAATGAGAAATAAAAATGCAAAAATAAAATGACAGGGCATGTGTGCAAATCCTGTATTTATTGCTATGTAGTCTCCTAGATACGCTGCATCTGATTATCTTTTGATAATAACTGTCCCCTATATACATATGCATATGGATTTGCATAACGGTCTATGGGGAGGGACACGTTGGGCTCACTGTACGTCTACAGGTAAAGCCTCTCTGCCTCCCTCCATATGATCATCCATGTTCAGCCTGTACAATCTTGGCACACCACTAATACAATTTTTTTTTTTTTTTAACAATTAAAAAAAAAATGAAGTGACAGGGCCTTCTATTTATTTATGGAGAGTTAGGGACGCAGCAAAATTATATAATTCTAGAATTAAAAGAAAAAAAAACAATTAAAATAAAATGACATAGAGGGTTTACCTTTGGACTGATGAATATTCACTGCAATTATCCATTTATGCGCAGATGGAATAAGTAGACAGAAATTTTCTTTTTTTTGCTTAATTGGATAATTGAAGTGAATATTTACACATTATATTGTCTGAAGATTTTAAAGTATATCAACTTCATTGTCTTTATTCTTAACACAGCAATAAATAATAATGGTTTAACTTGTGGAAGCATTGAGGAGAAAATAGAATGGATAAATGATACCTATTTACTATAATACAAAAAAAAGCACAATTGCATCCGAACAAAATGAGCATTATATTGCTACTATGTATGTCCTGCAATGTCCCCCCAATGAATATTCTGCAGCTTAATTAGTGACAAGTGTATAAGAATCCCTTGTCTATAGCAGTCTCGTCTATACTAGTGATCCTCAAAATGCCCTTCAACACACAAAGAAACAAATTGTTCAAATGGTAAAACAGAGAAGCCCAAAATGTTTTTTTTTTTTTTTTTTTTTTTTTTTTTTTTAATTTATGGAATGTCAGGGATAAAAAAAAAAAAAAAAAAAAAAGAATAATGAAGGAAAGGAAAAAATGCAAATATACCTTTACATATGCATCAGTATTTAAACATAATACAGTCTGGAACCAACGGGAGCAGGAGAAAGGAATGTCGTTGTTATTATTCATAGGACGTGTTTCCAGCCCCATCGCCTGCTCTTCAGCACGGACAGTCAGAGCAATCCTCTCCCAGCAACACTGCATTTTGTTTCATCTTGGGATTTTCCTTCCTCTTCCTTTGCCTTTTTTTTTTTTTTTATATAAAAAAGCATTTTTTTTTCTTGTTTAAAAAAAAAAAAAATCAACATTTTCAGTAATGAAAAGGGTGGGGAGCGCAGATCCAGTGCTGAGCCGGATTAGCATATATTTTTTAATGCCCTAATTTCCTTGATGTATGTAAATGTAGCCCAGGCTTGCTGGAGCAGGCGGGTGACGTCAGTGGACGTGACCTCGCTGGAGGAGCAGAGAGTGGAGCTGCTGGAGAAGGAGGCAGAGCCCTGACTCTCATCCCTACTCCCCAGCTAAAGGGAGGGAGGAGGGCAGCCAGCAGTCAATGGAGCTCCGGAGATAACACAACACATATGTGCAATCAGCTACTACAGCCCTGGGTGGCTCATCATATATGTGCCCTGATTGCAGTGGCAGGCATGTGATCAGGTCCACATAGGAGCCTATGTACAGACATGCGGTGAGGAGGGAGTGACAGGAGCCAGGTAGAGGCATCACAAGAACATGTATGATAATAAGGAGGGCGTGCCTGCACCCAGATCCTCATCTTCCAATCTGAATATGCCTTTCTCTGCTTTCCTTCCTCACCAGAGCACATGCTTTTGTTTTAAGGCTGTCAGTCTTGATGACCTCACTGCTCCACAAGGGGTTAAGAAATTAGATTCACCTTTATCGTAAGGGGGCCTAAAGGAAGGAAAATCACCACCAGAAATTACTGGAGAATAAAATGACTGGTCAATCTGCTGTTAGAATGAATTTATTATCACCAAAGCATACAACATACCCAACAGATGTATAGCTATAAAATGGTATGAACAATAAAACACCATGCATGTACACGGTGCATACTAGTGTGTGTACGCATGCTTTCTAGTCTTTACCTTTATATTTCTACATTATTATGGTATGATAGAAAATAGCTGGATATGTGGATATCATTTAATTTATATGATCTGGATTTTGAAAAAAATAAAGCTTCCCTTTAGATAAAATTAGTTAAGGAGAAAAAAATATTTACAGTTTGTTACCTTTTTTCCTTGCTTTACAGTAATAAAACCAATAAACTTATTATAAAGGCTTTAATGATAGTTATAACACTGTGCTGTCATATTTGGGAGATAATGATAATACAGGAGGGAAGTATTGCATAGCAAGACAGAATATATTTGTGTGTGTACAATATATATCTATATCGTCTATATCTATCTATATATATTTATCTATCTATCTATCTATCTATCTATCTATCTATCTATCTATCTATCTATCTATATATATATATATATATATATATTTCTATCTAGCTATCTCTCTGTATCTATCTATCTATCTATCTATCTATCTATCTATCTATCTATCTATCTATCTATCTATCTATATATATACACACACATATATAGATATATATATACACACATAGATAGATAGATAGATAGATAGATAGATAGATAGAGAGATCGCTAGATAGATAGATTTCTATCTATTTATCTATCTATCTCTCTGTATATATCTATATCTATCTCTCTGTATATATCTATATCTATCTATCTATCTATCTATCTATATATATATATGTGTGTATACACACATATATAGATAGAGAGATAGATAGATAAATAGATAGATGGTATATATATATATATATACATATTTCTCTCTCTGTCTATTTCTCTCTCTCTTCTCTCCCCCTCTCTCTCTCTCGCCCCCCTCCCTCTCTCTCTCTTTCTCTCTCTCCTCTCACTGTCTCACCTCTCTCTCCCCCTCTTTGTATCACCCCCTTTCTCTCTCCTCTCCCTAGCTCCCCCTCTCTCCCACTCCCCCCTTCTCTCTCTCTCTCTCTCCAAGCCCCCCCTCTCTATCTCCCCCCCTTTATTCTTTCTCCCTTCTCTCTCTCTCCCACCCCCCCTTTATTCTCTCTCTCTCTCTCTCTCTCTCAGCTCTCTCTCTCTCTCTCTCTCAGCTCCCTCTTTCTCTCTCTCTCTCTCTCTCTCTCTCTCTCTATCACTCCTCTCTTTCTCTCTCTCTCTTTCCCACTCCCCCTTTCTCTCCCTCTCTCTCTTTCCCACTCCCCCTTACTCTCTCTCCCTCTCCTCCACACACACTACACCTAATTCCTGTTCATCTATCTCTCTGTATATAGGACATACATGATTCATGTCCCTATAGCCCCAGTGTGTGTGTCTGTCTCCCATGAACTTGCCCCCCTCTCGCGCTTTCATTTTTTTCCTTCCCTTGTACTCCTTTCCTTTAGCTCTTCTCGCCCATGTCTCTCTCATTATCGCCTCCCTTCACTTCTCATTAACAGTCACAATCTTGAAGCCAATTTAAGTTTGCTCCAGTCATGCCCCTCTTCTCCAGACCCCCTCCCCTCCCTCCTTGTCATTTTCTCCCTTGGACAGGTCTCCACTCGCCTGGCTCATCTCCTCACCCACCATCTCTGCAACCTACTCATCTACAACTACATCAATGGTATTGGAATGGGCATTAACTCTTCCACCCCCCCCCCCCCCCCCCCCCCCCCCAAAGTCATCATCACCAAAACCCAGATGTACAGATCTTGTCAGTGACATCATAAAAAAAAATATATTAATGTCAAACAATAAAATAAAACAAATAATAATAATGCCATTAATAACGTGGGTGGGTAGGCTGCCTGGCAGTGCCATGGCTGGAGCAGCAGTAACAAAGGAGGCGATAAATCAGGGGCTATGCTCTGTAAATATATGCGATGCTCTTGTAGGGCTGTAGTCTAGGAACGAGTGATCTTCCACTGACCAGACATTTCAAATTTGTTCCGTCTGCCACATGAGGACTATGAGAGGGGCTGGAGCAAATTCATTATCTGTGACATGCTCGACGTATAGTGGGAACTGCAAAGGACCGTGGCAATGGCTGGACAATGGGGCTTCAGTTCACCAGTAACAAAAGAATTAGAGGGGGAAATGGTTGGGTTTCACAGCACGTCCTCCTCAGCAGAGAGGGCTGGACCAGACCTTGTCCAGCCCCCCCAAAAAAACTTGCAGACCCCTTCTCTAGAACACTTCACTCTCCAGCCAGTGTTTATTAAGCATATCTATCTCTCAGGGGGGTACCCCTCCCTTAGTTTTTTTAGAGGTGGGGGGTGACCTTCAGTGATATCTAAAAAGGAACTTAACAACAACTATACAATGGGATTAAGCTGCATTTTTCATCGCTTTGAGCCATTTCTGGAGCTGGAAGATAATTTGGCTGTCACTGGTTTAGATGGGATATTTTATTCTGCATATCTCTTCCTGTTGGGTGAAAGTGTCCTCAGACGTGTAAGTAGTGCATTTCATTGCTCATCAGATACTTGGCCTTTGTAGCTACAGGGGGATGTGGGGACAAGTGTGCTCTCACTTTACAGATTGGGTTAAAGGAAGCTAAACTTTTCACAGGCTATCAACTTGCAGTTGTTTAATACCCCAGGCAGACAGGCTGCTTAGATGAAAGCCCCCAATTCGGATCTGATGGTGTGTGGCTCTCCTGCTTGCTTGTAGACCTGTTGATTTTAGGAGGTGTAGTAATTAATTACTAAGGTAGCCACGTGCTTATTGAGAAAAAAAAAAAAAAAGTTCATCAGCATTTCTGAGCTGTAAAAGGAGCCAGGCCTTCACTAAGCAGGAGATGCCCAGCACTATGTAACTATTTTATTGCTCTTGAGATCATCTGACCTGATATGACATATTATTAAACCCACCAATCATGGCACTGGAGCCAAAACTTAAATTGCATCTCACCAATTAAAACGGATCGAGCAGCAGCATCGCAAGGACAGAACTCTGATCCTTCTAACGATACTTTATTTTTTAGAGTTTTGCAATAGCTGATGCATGCATTAGAATTTGATGTGTAGGTGTTACATTCTATTTTGTGTTATTTTGTGTATTTATTATTGCCATGTGTTTGAAGTGTCCTCTATGTGCCTCCGATTTTTTTTAAATAATTTCCTACGAATATGTGAGTTATTAGAATACAAATATAATATTAATTACACGTGCTTGACCCCTCTGATCTATCATGCTCAACGTCAAGTTCACGGCTTGTGAGTCACAAGGGGACTGAGGCTCAGTACAATCTTCTGTGTAGGCCTAGGCACAGTGTGACAGCGCCAGCTCCTGTCTAATGGCTGGCCTCCGAATTAGGTAGGCTTCTTTGATTGACAGCTGAAAGATCTCAATTTATTCTCAAATTTCTTTTTTTTTTTTCTTCTTTTTTTTTTTTTGCTTCAATTTTCTGTAGGCATCTATTGTGCATTTAATGTTCTGATTTCCCCAAAAAAATAAAAAATAAAAAAAGCTTTCTTTTTACAGATATATGCACTATAGTGTATAATCTCATTAAAAAAAATATTCTATCCATCATGGAAGGTGTAGCACTGGATGCAGCATTTGGATATTGTGATGCTATCATGAACCAGTATAAGATCCTTCTTTGGATAAGATTTTATCTTAAAATGCTGGTGGTCTCTTAGGAAGATTTTTATAATAGATCTTAAAAATGCATTTTTAATACACTAGGAGGTCTAGTTATAGACATAACTTTCACACAGGATTCACAAATGTTTTCAAATAGAAAAAAGTGTGAATCTGGAGTGAATGAGGTCTAAATCTTGTGATAAAATATTTATAAACAGACCCTTTAAATAAAACGTAGGAACGCGAAAAAAAGCATATATATATATATATATATATATATATATATATATATATATATATATATAGGTATTTTAGACTAAACGCTACTGTTTTATGTCAATGTGTATAGCTATGCACAACGGGACTGATTTACAAAAGCAGTATTGTTTTATATTGGCCTCCCATCACTTTGTAAAAAAAAAAAAAAAAAAAAAAATTCTGGTTGGTTATGGAAATTATGAAAATAAACAAACGAACTCCTTTATTTAATCAGCTCCATATATATATATTTGTTTTTACACGTATATTTTTGGGTGTGTGAAATGACAGGTTCTTCCTGGGAAATAATGATTTATTTTACCTCTTTCAGATGCTGCTGTGGGTGGATATAACAGCCTGAAAACCAAGTTGGAGGTAAAATGCAAATAATGATATAAGCCCTCTTATAGGTCTCTTATTTTTCTGATGCATGTACGTGACAATGCATGTGTTACTAGAGTTTCATTTTATGCACCGTTGTTTTACTTTCATGTATCATTTTTATGTGATTTTATGTTGCCCTTTTGTATCTCATTCCATAAGTGTGTTCAGAGTGTGGTTACATTTTGCATAAGTCAAATGCATTGACTACTTTAATATAATTTTAAAGCAGTCAGAAGACAACAGACCAGCAATTATGCCACTAGTTAAATGGAGAGTCAGTGGGGTGTAAATATATTCCCAGTCTTATGAAATAAAAAGATAGATGTACCAAAAAAAAAAAAAAAAAAGTGCTGCAGATGTGAGAGAATAATAAGTAGCCCCTTCCAATGTGGGTGATTCGTATGACGTCACTGAGCGGTAGAGTGAATAATAAGCAGTCCTCTCCAATGTGGGTGAATTATGTGACGTCACTGATAGGTAGAGGCCCATTACAGCACCTAGGTTTACACCTGATGTCATAGAGCACGTTTGTATGATAACCTCCAACAGAAGCTGCATGTGGGAAGCCATTTCAGCCATCAATGACCAGTCAACTCAATATATGTAAATCCTGCGAAAATGAACTTGAGGTTTGCAAACTGCAGTTGCTAAGGAGTTCTATGCAGCTTCTTTGTAAGAATGCATTGTTCATAAGGCGTTGTTGCAAGGCTGCATGTGACGTCACATATACCTAGGCCCCTGTACTTCTTCTGCCAAGTCACATACAGGGATTGCAAGGAGGGTTTACATTTATACTAGACAACAGAAATTCAGTGGTTCCTGTTTCTTGAGTTGCCAGTGTGTTAAGGGAGTAGGAAACAGTCACTGTTTGGGATTATATGTACTAAGTATGAAGCCTTATTACATAGGCAGTAAAGGTCCACCAGGTAAGGGTAATCAACATAGATTCCCCTGTATGGGTGGAGTGGTGGTATATATATATATATATATATATATATATATATATATATATATATATATATATATCATATATTATATATATATATATATTCAGACACTACAGTTTATCAGTTAATGTGCACAAACCTATATTTAGGTTATATACAGCAGCCAGAAAAATAGTTATATGGTGACACAAAATAGATAGATAGATAGATAGACAGATAGGTAGATCCAAAATAATCTATGGCTGTGTATTGTTGAAGATGCATATTATATTGTTTGTGCCCAGATGTAGATAAATAGATAGATAGATAGATAGATAGATAGATAGATAGATAGATAGATAGATAGATAGATAGAGAATGGTCTATAGATGTATATTGTGGAAAATGCATAGTATATTGTTTGTGTCCAGCTGTAGATAGATAGATGGATTTATAGATAGATAGATAGATGGATAGATCCAGATTAATCTATGGCTGTATATTGTAGAAGATGCATAGTGTATTGTTTGTGTCCAACTGAAGATAGACAGGTAGATAGATAGATTGATAGATACTGTAGATAGATAGCTATATATATATATAGATAGATAGATAGATAGATAGATAGATAGATAGATAGATAGATAGATAGATAGATAGATCGATCTATAGATAGACGATAGATCCAGAATGGTCTATGGCTGTATATTGCAGAAGATGCATAGTTTATTGTTGGTGTACAGCTGAAGATAGACAGATAGATAGATAGATAGATAGATAGATAGATAGATAGATAGATAGATAGATAGATAGATGGATAGATTTATAGATAGACGATAGATCCAGAATGGTCCATGGCTGTATATTGCAGAAGATGCATAGTGTATTGTTTGTGTCCAGCTGAAGATAGACAGGTAGATATATAGATAGATTGATAGATAGGTAGGTAGATAGATAGCTTTATAGGTAGATTCAGAATGGTCTATGGCTGTATATTGCAGAAGATGCATAGTATATTGTTTGTATCCAGCTGTATTAAATATCAGACTCATTGTTACATAAGCAGAACCTGATCTGTTAGCACACAAGCCAGGTGTTGGAGGATTAAGGATCCAGGACTAGATTGTTTGTCCAACATTCAGTGTTTTATTACAGCCTTTATTAACGTACCTTGGATACACGACTATGCCTCAGTATATAAGAGCAGCCAGCATAGCATAGCATGCAATGATGCAGAATTAGAAGTGTGCCCATGCAATCCCCCTCCTCCCACCACCTTCCATCCACCCCAGATCTGGGCCAGAAATCAGCAATTCTGGACAATTCCAAGCGAGCTGAGCTGTGTCATCCTTCCATGGTGGGGATGGAGTATATAGCAGCAAAGGGCAGCAGCACACACAGCTAGGACACCCTGAAAGCATGAGCCCAGCAAAGTGGTAAGGTAATGACACGGTGACTCACTGCGGATCACAGATTTCAAGGAAGAAAAAGAAAAGGCAGCAAGGCCCTGCTATAAGCAAAGAAGCGAATGGCTTGCGTTGTTGAGAGGAGGTAGAAGAGGGTGAGGAGGGTGGGTGTGCTCCCCTGGATGCAGGCGGTGTGGGGCTCCCCTGGGGTACAAGGCCTTGGGGTTGGTGCTGTAGGGTAGAGCTGTGTGTAGAGATGCTGGGGGGAGCTGTCCCCGCTGCGCTGGTGCTGATGCTGCTAGCTAGGGGCAGCCCGCTGCTGCTGATCACTCATGCATATCAATAGCCGCGTATACTTGAGATCTCTCTCTCTCCCTCTCTTCTCTTTTTTTTCTCCTCTTCATGACATCATCATTACATTGGTCTCCCGCTGTCCAGAACCTTTGACCTTGCCGGGCTGGTCCACATTTTTTTTTTTTTTTTTTTTTTTTTTTTGCCAAAAGAAAACCCCCCTCCCTCCAATGATGGCCCTTTTCTCCTTTTTCAGACCGGTGGCAGCAGCAAGCCAGCAAGACTGCATCTCCTCAGTCTCTCTCTATCTCCCCCCACCTTCTCCTTCCATCGCACAAGGAGCTGCCCCCCTCATCCACACATAGATGCCCGAGATATTTGCCATCAACTGCCACCATTGGGAGAGAAAAAAAAAACTGGGCACGTCTAAAGCCAGAGGACCAGGAGGAGAGCATTGAATCATCTTGTCACTTTGGACTGGAATGAGATTTTCTTGCTGGGCTGCACACAAGCCTTCACATCTTCTCCAGGAGTCTTGGGTGAGAATGAAGCGATTTACAATGCAAATAGAGGCCTGGCCAAGAGATGGATGCACACTGGGAGCTTGCTGGTGGTCTTTGCTGCACACACATCAGGGGATTATTACTGATGGGAATAACTCGCCAGGAGCAAAGTTGGGGATAAACTTTGATGGCAACAGATCTCTGATGGCTTGGTTATGGAGACCATGGCTGGTGATCGGGAGCGATGTGTTTGGCCAGGGGATTGTTACAACAAGAGACTGCTCTACAATGCCCCATCCAGCCTCATGTGATCAGCAGAGGGGTGGTGGATCGCTGGGACCTGGACACACGAGAAGTGGTTGTTATCTTTGGTTATCTAGCTGTATGAGTTTATCGCTTTTCATAAAGCTAGATAACCGAAAGTAAAAACTCCTTCCAGAACATCACACCGCTGAAGGATGTACAATCCACACACAAGGGGACTGCTGGAACTGACTCAGCCAATCACAAATTGGACCCCCCCCCCCCCAAAAAAAAAAGCTAGACATATATGTATATTCATGTCATTTATGCCACTTGATGGTGCCCCCCTATGTTTAAACACGGATTGCAATGAGGAACCTGCTTTTATTAGCCCACAAGGATAATGGATGGTAATGTATATGCAACTTTCGTACAGCATAAAAAAAAAAGTATTGATTTTTGACTAGTGTGACCCCAGAAACATGGGCCTGACTGCAGAGTCTACATCTTAACCAATGTAGATTAGTGGTTACATAAAGCACAATACAGTAGTGTCATAAAACATATACTGTATTCCTATGTGATATCATATTCAGTATAATCACACTCTGCTAGTTTATTTATTGCATGTATTTGGGTCCAAAGTTTCATAGGTAGCCTAATACCACAGTGTCCTACAATATACATGACATGTAGTGTAATAAAATACACATTACATGTGGTGTGGTGTGATAGTATTGTTTATGTATTTGTAAAGGTCCAATAGGCCAGGGCAGCATTACTCCTAGTAGCTCCCCTGCAGTCTAATAATCAAAGCCTAACATTATACATATACCACATACTGTATGTCATAATGTACAATTTGTGTAATGCTTGACACAGGGCTAATAGACCAGCAGTAACATTTTTTAAATTTAGAATTCACAGAATAACAGTTGTCTGTTTTTTGTGTGTTGAAGTAGTATACATATATTGGGATAAGGCATATACAGATCGTGGATATGCATAGGTCTAGTAAAGCACTATGAAATTACACACAGTAATTTGACTTTTCAGTGTGTTTGGCTGTTATGTACATGGAGCTTGGAGCATAAAAAAACCACAGTGAAATAAAATACATATACTACATGATGTAGGAAAATGCACACTGTCTGTTTCTCATTTAATTGAAAACAAATGTTAATTTTTTTTTCTGACTCTCTGAATGCCAGATTATTAAGCCTTCAATTACACTTATAGGCTGCTCTGGCACATAAATGGTAGTCCTCAATGATAGTGTGAGATATATATATATATATATATATATATATATATATATATATACACTGTATATATACACTATATATACATATATGTGTGTGTATATATATATATATATATATATATATATATATATATATATATATATATATATATATATACATACACACACAGTATGTATATATATATATATATACTGTATACAGTGTATATATATATGTATATATATATATATATATATATATATATATATATATATATATATATATATATATATATATATATATATATTGTATATAGAATTTCACTCTGGGATATGAATAAATCCCATACTTTCCACTCAAAAATCTGGGATTCCCATGTGTTGTTTCCCTGTACATATAACATAGCAGCACATACTACAATACGTATCCTACATCTGCTATGATGCAGACTCAGCGTTGCTGAAGTTCTATATGTATATAAGAAACCATAGTAACTATTACCATAGCAATCAGTCTAAGTTTCCATTGTGACTGAGTGCCATGCACAGCATATTAACATATGGAATTTTGGATCATCAGACCCAACCAGAATAGTTCTTGAATAGTTAAATGTAGAGAACACTAGGATATTACTGTAGTATCTTGTGATTGTGTGTGGGTGGCATGTGTATACTATATAGCATAGTAGCAGTGTGCAATACAACACATACAGTACATAAGGTGTTATCATTTACACTCATTTCAGGGACAATAGAATTCTACTTAATATATGTGTTTTTATGTAGAGAGAGCACCATGCCACTCTGTAATAAATATATATTTTCCCATGTGGTATAATGCTAAATGTATATTTGGGTCACTAGTACTGAGGTAGTTGTATTCTATATGATCAATCCACAAAGCTTTAACAGTATGGTAAGGATCTCTTTTTTAAAATTGTGACTTTAGTTGTCAAAGCTGCTTAGACTCAGCTGAAAATAACTGTCACTTTTTTTGCTACATAATGTAGTCTCAATCCAGGGACAGTATAATTCTACTGAATACGTTTTGTTTTTGTTTACATAGAGCATCACAGTACTCTGTAATAATCACATTACATGTAGTATAATACAAGCCTACTATTGAAGTGTAAAATGGATCACCAAAATTGACAGTTTTATTCTAAAGGCTTTATTCACAAAGCTTTAACACAAGAGTAAGGATCCCCATTTTAGCCATGTGACTTTCATTTTCAAAGTTGATTAGACTCCACTGAAAATAACTGCCACCAAAAAAAAAAGTACACTTAATCCAGGGACACTATAGTTCCACTGAATGTGTTTTGTTTGTACACAGAGCACCACACCACTGTGTAATAAATATATTGCATGTAGTATAATAAAAGCCTCCTACTGAAGTGTATATATAGGTCACTAGTGCTGACAGTTTTATTCTAGAGGCTTTATTCACAAAGCTTTAACACAAGTGCAAGGATCCTCATTTTAACCATGTGACTTTCATTTTGATTAGACTCTGCTGAAAATAACTGTCACTTTTTAAAAAAAAATAAGTAAATATCCTGCTCTATAAGAAACAAAATAACTATTACATTGGAATTCTGGTGTCTTTGGATTAAGTATACATTATTGAAAAAAAAAACAAAAAAAAAACTGACAGCTATTTTCAAAAGCCTTTAGAATAAACTTGTCAGTACTAGTGACCCATATATACACTTGTATTATACTACATGCTATATATTTGTTACACAGTGGTGTGGTGCTCTGTGTACATAAAAACACATCCATTGGAACTATAGTGTCCCTGGATTAGGTGTAAAATACATTTATTACAGAGTAGTCTCTCTGTGTAGTGCTCTGTGTACATAAAAACAAAATGTATTCAGTGGAATTATAGTGTCCCTGGATTAAGTTTACATTCATTTTCCAAACGTGACAGTTATTTTCAGTGGAGTCTAATCAACTTTGAAAATGAAAGTCACATGGCTAAAATGGGGATAACTCAAGTTTTGTGGATAAATTCTTTAGAATAAAAGGTAGTAAATAAAACAGTATCAGTGATCCTGCTCAGTAGTAGGCATGTTTTATATCATTTATATATATTTATACTTATATAAATTTATATATTTATACAATATATAATTCAAGCTGACCACTGAAACTGTATATATGGATCCCTAGTACAGATGTCCTTTATTTTGTATAGGCTTAAGGTTGAGGATCTTTATTTTTAGCCACGTGACTATCATTTTCAAAGCTCATTAGACTAAATTAAAAAGAACTGTCACTTGTTTTTAAATAATGTACACTTAATCCAGGGACACAGGAATTTCAATGTAATCCTTATGTTTCTATCTACATAGAACAGAACACCACTCTATAATAAATATATAAAAAATGTGGTATATTTGGAAGATCTTCATTTGGATCCTTAGTATAGTTTTATTCTATAGTAGTAGTTATGTTTTATACCATTTATATATATTTATACTTATATAAATGTATATATTTATACAATATATAATTCAAGCTGACCACTGAAACTGTATATATGGATCCCTAGTACAGATGTCCTTTATTTTGTATAGGCTTAAGGGTGAGGATCTTTATTTTAGCCATGTGACTATTATTTTCAAAGCTTATTAAATAACTGTCATTTTTTATTTTTTTTTGTAAATAATGTATACTTAATCCAGGGACACAGGAATTTCAATGTAATCCTTATGTTTTTACTTATAGAACAATATACCACTCTGTAATAGAAATGTGGTATAATTAAAAATGTGCAAATGAATCATTAGTATAGTTTTATTCTATAGGCTCAAGGGTAAGAATCTGTTTTTAGCTATGTGACTATTATATTCAAAGCTCAGTGGACTCAAAAATAACTGTCACTTTTTTTTTTTTAATAATGTACACTTAATCCAAGGACACTAGAATTCCAAAGTAATTCTTATGTTTTTACTTATATAGAACAGAATAGCACTATGTAATAGAAATGTGGTATAATGGAAAATGTAATTCTGGATCATTATAGTTTTATTCTATAGGCTCAAGGGAAAAAGTCTGTATATGTGACTATTATTTTCAAAGCTGATTAGACTTAAATATAACTGCCATTTTTTTTTTTTTTTTTGTAATAAGGATCCTTAACTTAACTCTGTGTCCAATAATAAATGTATACATAATAAGACTCATAGATATGACCCTATAGAGCAGTCAGATGGATTTGGTGAATTTGGGGCCATGTAGACATCATCTGGAGAAAGTTGCTGTAGTTGATGACTGCTCAGTCTTCTCCATAGTCATCAATAAAGGGAGATGCAGAGTAGGATAAATGTGATGGCTGGAAATGTCCCTTCTTCTATTGGAAATACAAGGACAGATGCTTGTCTCTTGTGAGTGGGTCTCCTTGAGGAAGGCAGTGAAGCAGAAAGACATGATGGAGAAGAGTTCGCCTCCCCCCTTGTCAAAGTGTTAAAAATGTTCTTGTCTTACTCTGCACAGCCAGCAATGGGAATGGAAGTGACATTACTCCAAGGAAGCCACCTGTGCTCCTCCCTACATCTCCTCTACATCTCTCCTCCGATCTTCTAAGGTTGGCCACATCCAGCCTGGAAACAGCTCAGGCATCCCCCCCCAAAAAGTGAAATAATTAGGACGTAGACACAAGTGACAAAAATGGAAGAGGAGGAGGAGACTGGGAGGGAGGGGGGTCTGTCCTGCCTAATTGATTCGGTTAAACGGAATGCAGGAGATGTGAACGGCTGGACGCTCCTATTCCCACGCTCGGGGGCAAGTGGCAGTGCCATGGGCAGGCAGCATGTGATAGACAGACAGCCATGCAGGGGGGGAGGGGAGACACAGCAAGTATCCCCAACACCACACTCAGCTCACAGCTTTAAGAAAGTGCAGGCATTTCCCACCCACAGCCATCTGCAGGCTCCCCAATGAGAGCACCAACTGTTTAGCAGCAGCACACTGTCTGCTTTTTGTTCATCTAATAATTACCAAGATCCTGATGCTATGAGTGTATATAGTTATATAGAAATATATATATATAGAAAAATATGTATATGTAATATATATATAGAAAAAAAAAATGCTATTATCATTTATATATGTATATATATGCTATATATATATATATATATATATCTATATATATATATATATATATATATATATATATATATATATATATATGTATATAGATATAT
>CM053026.1:134474530-134507030 GCA_028564925.1 Lithobates sylvaticus | reverse complement strand
TTCTCCAAGCTGGTGTAACAGAACAAGAAATCATCACACACTACGTATTATGATATTTACATTATTATATGAGCAATTGTGTAGCTTTAAGCTATATTAACCTATTATTACAATTTGCCTTTAAATTAGGCTTCACTTTTCAAGGCCTGGTTTTATAATGTAAAATGACTGCAAAAAAAAATTACCTTTGCGTCATTAGTTACCGCTATAAAGATCACTACCCCAAATATAAGAAGCTCCCTCTTTGCGGGTTGGTTAGGCCTGGGGCCATGATATGCAAAATAGATTGTATTTAAAAACCGTCATGTGAGTTTGATTTAATTTGCGCAGCCCAATCAGACTGGCAAAACTAAAAATATAAAACCGTCTCCTTATACTGAATGCATATTCAAAGCAAGCATAGGCATGTTGGGTCAGAGTAAAACATACACACGCTAGTAACTCACTGCCTTGATTAATTCAGTAATAGTAATATTTTATTTTTTTTAGGTTTTTAATCAATCTCATTTTTTTTTTGTGTTGCTGATTTCAACTCCTATGTATTTTACAATATAGTGCTTAATGTTTTAGGCGCCATAGTTACCGTTTCATTTATTCCAATAAAAAAATGTTATACGATTTTGGCATATTATGCCATGGCTTGATATATGGCATTGCTTCATAGTTCACCACGTCAAATAAAAAAATCACTGTCTTAATCACTGTGTGTGATAGGAACTGAGCTTGAATACATGTTTTGCTTCTGAGCAGAAGACAGCAGGCTGCAGGCTTTGGGCCTACTGGAAATTAAACAAAAGCCAAGCCTGTGAAACATTAAGCATCGCCCATCGCTTACTGTAACAGCGTGATAGCTTGGCTTTGAATATTTACAGGAATGGCCTTTAAAAAAAGAAAGGAAAGCCCTCTTCTTTATAAATATACGGGGTTTTCACAAATGTCAATCTTTATCTTTTGCCATGGTGAAATGTATATATGTTGAATGCATGTTATATGAAGATGATGTGGCTTATCTGATTTTTACACTGTACATACATGTTCTAATGTACAAGCGTTTATCTTCAGAACCAGGGATAATATAATATATTGTTTTTCTGTTGCATCTATGTAGGTTTCTCATTCTTTGCAGTTGTGCTATCACGTGAGATTAGGGTATATCAAAAGGCATTGCTCACAGACGTTGTCAGTAAATACCTTTATTGGCACATTGTTTATGTTGCTGAAGCCACTGGCAAAATATTAGTACAGAAAAATTGGGCTATAAAGCGACTGCTTTCATTTTTATTTCCAGCTACTACTTTTATGGTGTTTGAAAAACATGCATGGTTGTGTCTTATAGATCTCCCCTTGTCATGTGTTTTGTAAGTGATCGTGTTATTGTAATCATGTATTTTCCAGTTGTGATATACAGCAGGTCATGGGTGGCTATTTTAATTGACAACAAAACCGATCACATTAATATTGTGATGTAGATTTGAAAGACTGTTGTGATTAAAAATTGTAGTAATATATGTTTAAAATTGGTGATCACTCTTTGATGTGTTTTTTAGTACATTTGACTGATCAACCAAGCTAAGGCTTTCCAGGGCGTTCGGAGGTTGATGGAACCTGCATGCAGAATTTGACCACCCTCAGGCACTGCCATTTTGTGGCACTACCATTAACACGAATGTTCTGCTCAGCTGGACGTTCGTGTTTAAGTGAAAAGAGGGGGAGGGGAAGGAGATGAGCGGTAATAGCAGACACTGGCAAGGCAACTTATTTCGGCAGCAAACAATTGCTATCAATGCAAATTTTCCCAGCTGCCCAAGTGACTGCTCCCCCAGACAACCATCAAAGTTGAGATTGCTCAAGGTTAAGATATGAGACTGCTTACCGATATGCCTTTTAAATTGTTTAAGTTGTCTATTATCTTGTGTGTGTGGGTACCTTTACTGATATCTGATTGCTTTAGGTGTAGTGCTTAGTAACGGTGCCTATAACATATGGGGGTTGATTTACCAAAACTGAGGAGTGCAAAATCTGGTGCAGCTCTGCATAGAAACCAATCAGCCTCCAGGATTTTTGTCAAAGCTTAATTGAACAAGCTGAAGTTAAAAGCTCTTTGGCTACCATGCACAACTGCATCCGATTTTGCATTCTCCAGTGCAATCAACCCTAATTTGTTAAATGAATGTAAACCAAATATACATATATGGGTGTGTTTTTTTAACATATTGGGGGTAAATCCACTTTGCACTACAAGTGCAAACTACAAGTGCAAAGTGCACTTGGAATTGCAGTCGCTGTAAATCTGAGGGGTAGATCTGAAATGAGGGGAAGCTCTGCAGATTTTATTATCCAATCATGTGCAAGCTAAAAGGCTGTTTTTTATTTTCCTTGCATGTCCCCCTCGGATCTACAGCGGCTGCACTTCCAAGTGCACTTTGCACTTGTAGTTTGCAGTTGTAGTGCAAAGTGGATTTGCCTTTAGTAAATAACCCCCATAGTCTGTGTATGATTCAAACATCTAATAAGATTTTGATAAAAAAAAAATCTATTTCATAAATAATTCTTACGATCCAAATGTACAGGGTAAGAACAATTTATTTGAAAAGTTCATGTGTGAAAAAGCACAGGCCAGACTAAAAGCCTTTGAAATGTTCAGTTGCCTCTCGCCACATTAAAGTGGTTGTAAAGGCTAAAGTTTTTTTTTTTATCTTAATGCATTCTCTGCATTAAAGTTACAAACCTTTTAGGTGTAGCCCCCCCCCCACCCATAAATAATTACCGAAGCCCAATCTCGATCCAGCCTTGTGCCCAAGAACAGTGGCACTGCTCTCTCACCTTCCTCACTAGACTCATTGGAGTTGATTTACCAAAGGCAAATAGACTGTGCAATTGCCCTCTGCAAGTTCAGTTGCTCCAGAGGTTGGTAAATGAGATAAGGCTTCACTTTGCAAAGAGTACCCAATCATGTGCAAGGAAAAAAACAAACAGTATTTTTGCTTGCACATGATTGGATGATGGAAGTCAGCAGAGCTTCTGCTCATTTACCGAGCTCTGGAGCAAATGGAATTGGAGAGTGCAACTGCACTTTGCAAAGTGAACAGTCTTTTTCCCTTAAGTAAATCAGCCCCATTGAGAGCAGTGGGAGCCAATGGCTCCTGCTGCTGTCAATTAAATCCAATATGAGTACCACTGCTAGGAAGAGGCTTGCTGGGGGAGAGCCTCAGAAGGCAGAGAGAGGCAGGAGCACTGGCGGGGGACCCCAGAAAAGGAGGATCGGGGCTGCTCTATGCAAAACCATTGCACAGAGCAGGTAAGTATAACATGTTCTATTTATTTTTATTTTTTTAAAACAACCTTTATAATCACTTTAAGGATGATTGAACTATAATGCATAAACTTGCTGACATTTGCAGGTTTATTCAATAAGAAAGTGTTAGAAGCAATGATAATGTGCAAAGTCCAACAGCCCATTACAACCAATCAAAAATTTACTTATTTTTACAGCCATGAGACTTAGGGCTCTTTCACACATGCAAACCATTCAGGTCCGCCTGTCAGTTTTTCAGGCGGAACTGAACAGACGCTCCATGTAGCTCTATGGAGAGACGAATGATAGCGGTGACATGTCCGCTCCGCTAAATCCAGACGGATGGAAACTCTATTTTTCATCCATCTGGCGGATTGGATAAAAACGGACAAGTGGATCCATTTTCATCCTATCCTCCATAGAGGAGAGCGGGGCTCTGATGGGTCCGGTCCGTCTCTGCACAGTGTGCAGAGATGGACCTGTCATCCGCCTGCTCAGCGGGGAGCAATCCATCGATCTCTGCTGAGCAAGCGGAGTCCGTGAAAACGGACAGACAAGTGTGAAAGAGCCCTTAGGCCACTCTGCTTTCTCCTTCTGTTAGCACATGTGAACTGCACCAGTTTCTGATAGGCTGAAAGTGCTGAACACTTTCAGTGCAGATATTTAAGAAGGCAAATTAGAGAAATTATACCGGTGGTCTTTAAAATTAAGTTTCTTTTGTAATGAATGCATAACTGCATTGGTTGCTTTAACAAATTCAGGCAATTACTGTTGCATATCAAACACAGGGTGATTTACCAATTGTTGTATTACAGTAGATCATCCCTATACTGACCAGTTAGGTTAAGAGAATTTTCTTTCTGCTTTTGATGTCTCCTTACCTGTTTGGGTTTTTGAAGTCAGTAGTGTTCTTACACCAGTGGAGTACTGTATGCGATATTTTTTTTATTTTCACTACCAGTTATTATCATTTTTTTTTTGTGGAAAACTGTAATAAAAGGGGACATGACACCATTTAGTAATTCTCTTCTTACAAATGTTACTGATAGTCAGCAAGTGGGCAATTTATTACGAATGTAATCAGACCACTAAGTTTCCATTCATTTCAAATACCCAATGAAATCAGTAGGAGTTTCTATCTTATTTTCTTCTAATTAGGTATTACATACACATGTGATAAAGTAAGAGAGGGGGGAGACGCCAACTGAATGAATTCTACTGGTTTCAGTACATTTTATGTAAAGTGTACACTTACAGGTCCACGGGGTGAAGATTAAAACGTCCTGGGGTACTCTGCGGGCTCCGGTATCGATCCCTCGGCCGTGGGGGTGTTGAATCCGGTCACAGGCTTCTGTGCAGTGTCCACTTGACATGAAGCTCCATGTTGACCAGTCTGAAACGTGGAAGCGGAAGTGACGTCACCACAGCACAAATGCCCGCCCTGCCATGGTGGCGTCACTTCCGCGTTCCAGACTGGTCAGCGTGGAGCTTCCTGTCAAGTGGACACTGCACAGAAGCTTATGACCGAATTCAACAACCTCACAGCCGAGGGATAGATACTGGAGCCCGCAGAGTACCCCAGTACGTTTTTATCTTCACCCCGTGGACCTGTAAGTGTACACTTTACATAAAATGTACTGAAACCAGTAAAATTCATTCAGTTGGTGACTCCCCCCCTCTCTTACTTTCTCACCTGTTTACAGAGGCACCGGACACCCTCTGAGGATGGCTGCCTCCTTTTTACATTAAATTATAGCAGTGATCTAAAAAGATTTGCTATTAAAGCCACTACTATACCTTTTTTTTAAAAAGGGCATCACATTATTTGGAGTGCCAGAATTTTTACCTTTTAATGATTACATACACATGTTCCCCTTTATAAAGGGGAATCACCAAATGGTAAACAACCAGTCATGTAATGCATTATTATTAGAAGGCTTGTTCAAGATTTGCTTCAAGCTTGGACTTGAATTAATGGATTTTGCAACTATGACTGTATACAACTTCAGAAATAATTATCTAGTCAATTCTGGCAAACATGCTGTCCAGATTAAATTATTCTTCCAGAAAATCCCTTAGCTTATAGACATGCAGTCAATTTTGGGAAAACAGCATGTATGGTTTTAGACTTTAACAATTGGCCATAATTATTCTTCCAGATAATCCCATAGCACATATTTGGTATGGATACTCTTGCCTGCTCACGTATCAATGAACAATCATCCCGTGAGTGTGAGTGTGTGTACACAATCCATTACTATCTTATGCTATAGATGGCCAGGTATAAGCACACTCCAAGATCTGTTGGATTAGCATCAGTGAGAAGATCCTGCCTAGTTAGACCATTGTATATACAACATTTCAGCATCTCTACCCATTAGAAAAACAAAATAAGTGTTTTAAGTTATGGTAACATAGTGAAAATTTCAGTGGAGTCCATTCCAATTCTGTTTTTACCAGAGATCTCCAAATGCAAGGCAAGAGAGTTAAATAAGTGACATGTAGACCCAGGCTGGGTAAGCACATATGCCATGAGAGAAAGAACATATGGGCTCTTAATAATAAAACATTAACAGTGCACAGGGTTAAATGAGGTAACATGTCATTTCCTGCTCTGCGTGTGACTTTTGAAAGTAAGGCTAACAGCAATGTGATCACTTTATTACATGATACTCTCTATGTGTAAATCAGTCTGCCCCTTCTGCATATACAGGCTTGTTTAATAAGGCAGTTCAAACAGTAATGATTATAGGCAAGTAGAGCAATCCTTAGAAACCGATAAGAACTGCAGATCAACTGATCTGGCTACAGAAAAAATGGTTGCAATGGGTTACTGAAAGTAGTCTTTCTATGTCTTGGCTGATAGTATTATATGGCATGTCTTGAAAGGTTCTTTTCCTTTTCTCCATAGTAAGCGGAATGATTTTTTAAAATGCTAGAGAGTATTTGTACTTAATAATAAAAACTAAGAAGTTGTCATTGTTAACGCTAATATTGTGCTGTTGTGAACCTACACAGTTCAGTTGTTGCAAGTGATGCTGAAATTTGTTACATCACTTGCCTCTATTAGGACCTGTATGATAATTTCCCTCAGCTCTCAGCTCTAAGTTGAATTAGCGAATACACCCATAGGGCTCATTTACACTTGCTTCAGCTTCAACGCACATTAAAGCGCCTACTGCTTCAACAAACTTTTATGATGTGTTTTTGATGCTTCGGTGGTGCTTTGATGAAGCTTTGCTGGTGCTTCGATGAAGCTTCAGTGATGATTTTTTGAAGCTTTGTTGAAGCTTGGCAGATGCCCTGTGTGTGTGTGTGTGCGTGTTGATATCTCATACTTGCAATTTCTCCAAAAAAAGCGAAGCTAAAGCTGAATTTAAGCTTCTCAAAAGCTGCAGGTGCTTCAAGTGAGCTTTGCCATAGACTTCTATGGAGGCTTTGAAGATGGCTTAAAGCACCACTAAAGCGACATGGGATATAAAATTTTAATCAAAGCAAACGCAAAGTGTAAACAGGACTGTAAGCTAACCCTTTTATTTAGTGACAGGAGCTTTGACTGGCGTTAAGAGAGCTTTAACAAAGCGTGTTTTAAAGCAAGTGTAAACGAGCCCATACATGTACGAAATTGTCACTGCACTGAATAACATGCACAAGAGATACAGGGGTAGATTTACTAAAACTGGTGCACTCAGACTCTGGTGCAGCTATGCATAGTAGCTAATCAGCTTCTAACTTCAACTTGTTCAATTAAGCTTTGGCAATAAAGCATGGAAGCTGATTGGTTTCTGTGCAGAGTTGCACCAGATTTTGCACTCTCCAGTTTTAGTAAATTAACCTCCGCACTATACTGCTAGGCCTCTACTCTGTCACCCTGTTTTATCATATCTGAAAGCAAACATTTTCCAAATGCATGCATAATCTCAAAAGTTTCCTTTACCAACCATCCCATTGTTTGGATTTATCTGCACGTCATTACCTGAGATTTGACTGGTTGCTCTGAAAACACTTCTGCTTTCCTTTTTTTTTCAGCTTTTATTAATAGAAAATGTATAACCTGAAAAAAATAATAGAATTCAACAAAAAGTATACATTATCTAGCATTAATCCAGTATTGCATTAATGATAGGCTGTAATATATGTGATTGCTTTTACAATCACTTTTCTATAGATTTCTATAGATTCTAATAATAGTTTTGTTTTCTAATTATACCTGGCAACATTTTTGTTTCAGATTCCTAAAGTAGAACACCGGTCAGAACTTTTTAAATTTAGTTTTGGGGAGTTGGAAATAATTCAAACATCCATTCTTAACCATTTATAATATATGATGATTTCGCGCAAAATCATCATATATTATAAGTCATTTGTGGGATTGTGTTTACCTTTAGATTTTGCTGCTTTTTAGGCATTTGACCATACACAGCATTTTTAGCTGGCACTTTATTGAGTTTTATTTTTTCATTTTATTCACATATTTATTTGTGCATAGTATCTAGTTCATCAACAGCGCGAAGGTCACCCACATTACATTCTTAACCATGGTTCCATGGAACCTTAGAGATCCTCCAGAAGTTGCTACGGGTTCCATGAGCTGTAGCTGATTGACCTCCTATATAATGGTACCTGCTTAGTTTCAGGACCACACCACCTGGAAAGGCCAGAAACCTGTCACCAATTATTCTTTTAGCTGTCCATATGGGTGGCATTCTAAGCCCCACTGTAAGGGTTATATGCGTCCTACTGATCACCAATGTAAGGGCAATTTATGCAATTGACCCCCAATAAATTGGGTTTAGTAAAGGTTCCCCAGAGACCTGATTATTAGTTAGGATTTCCCTGAGGCAAAAAGGTTAAAAAAGCCTGGATAAGAGCCTCTGTCTGGTTTGTATTGCTGTCTGCATAACCGTTGGGGAGATGCCCTTCACTTTTTGTGTCATGGAAAATGGTCACCAATACAGGAAATAAAGGGAAACTGATGAAATGGGAACTAAGGGAGGTTTTAATCCTCCTTTATTTGAAAAATAACATGCTTTGGCTTGGAGATGATAGGGTGTGTGTAAATAAGCTTCTAAAGCAGACAACCGGAATCATTGCTGTCTTTTCTTGAACCTCTTGTATTGGAAGAAGGTTGGAGGATCGGTGTGACTTTGCCTGCCCCCTGATAGTGGAGTGGCTATGTACAGCTCCTATTCTTTACTTTTTAAGTCTTACTCATTTTTACTACAGGCATAGAAACTCTATAAACAATAAATTATTCTATACAAAAATAGCTATAGCTTTTTTTTTTAAATTACATTTGGCTTATATTGTCAGTTTATAAGTAAGTAGTGCCTGGTGGAGTTCTTTTTTCACCTTGTATGATTACACATAATGACTTTTTAGATTTTCTGGGCTATTTCTCCATCCCTAGATGAAAGGTAATTTTGTGATGCAGATTGTAAAATTACTCCAACTCTCTTGTATGACCCACTCTATAAGGTAAAATATATTCTGCTCCTCAGCTCTTTTCCAGTTTGATTAAAATCACCTGGATTTAGTCAATGAAGTATTGTGAAGGGTTTGTCAGGTGATTATAATCAGAAAGGTCATAAGAAGAGCAGAATATTTTTCACCTAATGGAGTGGGTCATACTGGAGGGCCTGCTACTTCTAGTTATACTTGTACATACAGTATATATATATATATATATATATATAAAAAAAAAATGTTGTGCTCATAAGTTTATATACCCTAGCAGAATTTATGATTTCTTGGCCATTATTCAGAGAATATGAATGATAACACAAAAAACTTTTCTTTCACTCATGGTTAGTGTTTGGCTGAAGCCAGTTATTATCAATCAACTGTGTTTACCCTTTTTAAATCATAATGACAACAGAAACTACCCAAATGACCCTTTGAATTATTGGCTATCCAAACAATTTAGATGGCACTTGGACATGACATAAAGCTCTGATACCCCTAAAATTTGCAACTGTGTCTTATGATCAGTGCAGATGCCCATGTCATCCTATCACAGAGGAAAAAACTGGTGTAACATGAAAAGAATCAGAATGGTAGCCATGGAGGTTGGCTGCAGGTGCCTACTGAGGTATTCCAGTCATCCCAGTGGTCAATTGTACACAATTTTCAGATATGAATCCATGAAAATGTTAAAGCTCAAGTGATATTTGAGTTTTAGATTAAGTCACCCACTAAATTATTATGTCCCTGGGGATTCAGTAACAAGCTGTTCCCACCAAAACTCCTGGCTTTGTTGTTGCTCATTTTCATGTCTCTTTCTTCTGCTATGAGAGTAAAAATACAACAGGTAGAGTGGTTCCCTTTGTAAGTGCTGAAGAAATTTTTGGAGAGCTCAGCATGTCAACTCTCACCACCAGAGTCCCTGAAAATCCTAAGAAACCGCTAAGTGATAGAACTCTCAAAAATATACCGAAAACTGAAATAGTTTTTTGGCAAAATTAAACAGGTCTACATAACTTTGCACAGCTAACCACTTCAGTATGTCCATATGTGTCATTCTTACATGATTTGACTACTGTTCTATAACATGGTACTAACCTAATTTGTTCCGAGACCCAACTAGACCTAAGGCCTTCCATACAAGGCCCATCATTTACAAAAGCAGTGAACTATTATCTTATGACTTCTTAAAAATCTTTTGTGTCATGTCAATCTCAGCTCGGGGCAGCCTTAAGGGATGTGTCTGTATATATTTAATGCATATGTATATATATTAAAATGTCCCATAGACATATGAGCAGTCTAAGTGCAAAATGATCATTCTTAAAAATGAACATTGTTTATGCTCATATTGATTAAATCAGACTTTCTACGCCAGAGAAACCCTTAAAATAAATTTCAGGTCTCAAGGAACCCTTACAAACAGGGGCAAAAATGTCCCCTGCATTGGTGGTCAATAGAAAAAAAATTCACCCTTATAATGGGGATCAGAATACCACTCAGAAAGCTACAAAGATAATTGGTGCCATGTTGCTGGCTTTACCTACTGGTGTTGGTCCGGAAATTATGCAGGCACTATCTATAAGCCACAGCTCAGGGAACCCCTAGTGACCTTTGGAGCAACTAGGGTTTAATGTTGGTTGAGAATGGCTGGGTTAAAGATTCAAATTTACACATTGTGAATGTTCTAGTGGGTTCAGCTTTAGCTTCAGGAAATGCTAGAAAGCCCAGTGTGGCTGACTGACCTTTTTTGGCATATATGCTATAGTGATTATAGATGAAATCATCCATATCATTATGTAATCATCCCGTGCTTGTGGATACTTTTATGGCACATTACTCACAGTAGCTCATATATAACTCCCTAAGGTTTATGTGTAAAACTCCTAGCCCACAGCCACCAATCCAAATTCAGTTTAATAGTCAGACCAATAAAATGTGTATTTTGGTTGGTTCCCGTGGAAAATGAAGTTTGAATTTATTTCTTTGCTTCTTAAAGCGGAGTTCCAGCTGGATTTTTTTTCCTTAAACTCCCCCGTGATGTTTGTATATAATTTAATACTAAACTGCATTAATAGTTAATGTTGGTTTTCTATATATATTTTTTTTAAATAACCTTGCTGTCCCCTCCGAGTGTGCTTCTATCTTTAGTGTGGGCATGTGAAGCCCACTGGTATCTCCTTCTAGGATATGGTGCTTATCTCCGCCTTGCATCACGTAATTTTCTGTTTGGAAATAACGCAATGCTACCAGTGGAGGATGCCCATTGACTCCTGGGATAGATGAAACGCGTATCTCAGGAGCCAATATGGCAGCCAGAAATGAGGTACCTCGCCGTGGCGAGGTACACTGGAAGAAGCGCAATTACCCTTTACAAATAAGGTAATTACTGTATACTACAGAAAAAAAACTCTAATGTGGAATTATAAAGCAATAACGAACGGGCAGGCGCAAATTTCAATAGGTGGAACTAAGCTTTAAATGGGGTTACTGAATTAGCCCTTATATAGGTAAAATCTTTATGCCAATTTGTTATTATTTAACCAATTTCTCAACAAAATGTGATTACTCTTGGATTTTTACTATAGATATTAGTTACCTCCCAAAGGTATAAACAAAACGCAGACTTTGATATTAGTCAAATCCATTGTACTTGTGTGAACAAATAACCAGACAATTGTATATGACTGCTATTAAAATATTAATGTTGGTTAGCTCCATCAAGTTTAAGTGCAGTTTCCCTGTTCCATTCATTAAGTGGTAGCAGGAAATATGTTTAGGTCTGGTAGCATCTTGGGAGCAGTAAGCAAGCAATGCATTCATTAAGTGTAAACAGTCCTTGTGGGACAGGTCTGTCTGCGCTTTCTGCTTTACAAGACAGGTTTACTGACTGTCTGCAGGACAGTGTATTTGCATTGATACCCTCATTGGTGATTTTACACGTGTCAGGTTTTGTAGCACAGCTTGCACTGAAGGCCGAAGCCATGTGTTTATTTACATTCAAACACTGTTAACACAATCAAGCATTTGCTGTTAAGTGGATGCATGTGCATGGTTTATTGCTAGTCTAGGGGTTCTATTTACCTAGCGCTTTTGTCTCCACCAATTAGCATTTACATTACAAAGTGTATGGTTTTCTTCCCTGAACCAGTTCAATTAAGACAATAATATGTTTGCTGGGAGGCCTATTGTTTACCAAAAGCACTCAGCAGAGTCAAATTACTCCGCTCTCACAGCCTGTCATGCAGCGTCTTGATGTAAGAAAAAAATACAACCTGTCTTTCTCTCCTTGCATTGAAAGAACTGACTAAAAACAAGGACCTCATTTACTAAGGTTACAAGTTTGCTCACCAGACCCTCCATCTTGGCTTGTGCACTAAGGATACCTTATGATTTATCAATAGTGAATGACACATACAAAGCTCATGACTCTAATGTAGAGCACACCTCCACATGGATGGAACAGCCTATTGTCAAGCATACATCAACGCAACTCCTTGGACCAAACTGCAGGGATTTTAAAATGTAATAACATTATTCAAAGCATTTTCCAACTTTTTATTTGTATAGTGTATGTGGACACCTTGTACTGTAAACTATTAAGCATTTATTGTTATACATGTAATAAAATATTAAATATATATTGAATATTAAAGTTAGTTATTTGTTAATGTATCACCCATAGTAGGCTATATTCTATAGCCTGTCCACTTAGGCCAGCCCTGTCTTCCCATATACATGTGCATTTGCAGGGAAATGAAAGCAAGAAAGCAAGCAGGCATCATCATATTTTAATGCAAGTGTCAGTGAATACCTTGTTGACAGAGTGAGCTGAGACTTAATATAGCAGTCTAGCAGTCTTTACATACATGAGCAATAATAATAATAATAATAATAAAAAAAAAAAATATATATATATATATATATATATACAGTGGATATAAAAAGTCTACACACCCCTGTTAAAATGTCAGGTTTCTGTGATGGAAAAAAATGAGACAAAGATAAATCATTTCAGAACTTTTTCCACCTTTAATGTGACCTATAAACTGTACAACTCAGTTGAAAAACAAACTGAAATCTTTTAGGGGGGAGAAGTAAAAAAACTAAAATAAAATTGTGGTTGTATAAGTGAGCACACCTCTTTATAACTGAGGATGTAGCTGTGTTCATAATTAAGCAATCACATTCAAACTTAAATAGGAGTCAGTACACACCAGCCATCATTTAAAGTGCCTCTGATTAACCCCAAATAAAGTTCAGCTGTTCTAGTAGGTCTTTCCTAACATTTTCTTAGTCAAATCTTACAGCAAAAGCCATGGTCCGCATAGAGCCTCCAAAGCATCAGAGGGATCACATTGTTAAAAGGTAGCAGTCAGGAGAAGGGTAAAAATAAAGAATTTCCAAGGCATTAGATATACCATGGAACACAGTGAAGACAGTAATTATCAAGTGGAGAAAATATGGCACAACAGCGACATTACCAAAAACTGGACATCACTCTAAAATTTATGAAAAGACAAGAAGAAAACTGGTCAGGGAGGCTGCCAAGAGGCCTACGGCAACATTAAAGGAGATGCAGAAATATCTGGCAAGTACTGGCTGTGTGGTACATGTGATAACAATCTCCCGTATTCTTCATATGTTTGGGCTATGGGGTAGAGTGGCAAGACGGAAGCCTTTTCTTACAAAGAAAAACATCCAAACCCGGCTAAATATTGCAAAAACACATCTGCAGTCTCCCAAAAGCATGTGGGAAAATGTGTTATAGTCTGATGAAAACAAGGTTGAACTTTTTGGCCATAATTTCAAAAGATGTGTTTGGTGCAAAAACAACATTGCACATCACCAAAAGAACACCATACCCATCATGAAGCATGGTGGTGGCAGCATCATGCTTTGGGGCTGTTTTTCTTCAGCTGGAACAGGGGCCTTAGCCAAGGTAGAGGGAATTATGAACCGTTCCAAATACCATTCAATATTGGCACAAAACCTTCAGGCTTCTTGACGAACTTCATCGTTCAGCATGACAACAACCCAAAGCACACATTCAAATCAACAAAGGAATGGTTTCACCAGTAGAAGATTAAAGTTTCGGAATGGCTAAGCCAGAGCCCAGACCTGAATCCCATTGAAAATCTGTGGGGTGTTCTGAAGGGGGCTGTGCACAGGAGATGCCCTCACAATCTGACAGAAGTGTTTTTGCAAAGAACATTGGGAAAATACTGCCAAATAAAGATGTGCCATGCTGATAGACTCATACCCAAAAAGACTGAGTGCTGTAATACAATCAAAAGGGGCTTCAACAAAGTATTCGTTTAAGGGTCTGCACACTTATGCAACCATATTATTTAATTTTTTATTCCCTCCACCTAAAAGATTTCAGTTTTTTGTTCAACTGAGTTGTACAGTTTATAGGTCACATTAAAGGTGGAAAAAGTTCTGAAATTATTTATCTTTGTCTCATTTTTTTCCCATCACAGAAACATGACATTTTAACAGGGGTGTGTAGACGTTTTATATCCACTGTATATAGTGTAATGAGTTTTACTGGTAAACTGGAGGTTAAAGTAAAAAAACAATAATTATTGCTATTATTATTATTATTTTTTACTATACAGAATTTTTAGAGCGCCAACAATTTTCTCAGCACTTCACAAAATAAAGAGAGACAGTACAGTTGCAATACAATTTAAGAGGGTTAGGAGGGCTCTGCTCACGACAGCTTACAATCTAATTCAAAATATACACGGTTAAAAAATCTTATGTTGTAAATTGCTAACATACCACCATATCTTTCTCTTTAATATTATTTTTATGTGTGTGCATGTTGTGTATGTGTGTCTAGTGGTGCATTGTGCATTTATATAAATCTGTAATAATAACAACAAAAATCACCCAATATGGACAAACAAATGAGTGTGTTTAACAAAAGATCCAGCATTGTATATGTTTTTTTTTTTTATGCAGGTGATGCCAACTGCCACTAGATTTTCCATAGGGGGGGCACATTGCCCTACGTCTGAGCTGTTGTTTATTTTCTGAAGAATGGGAAGTCACTGTGTGGTTTGGCAAATGCTGCATTGTCCCCAGCCTTTGTGAATGTTGTTTGTGTCTGGAATATTTTGCTGGGGAATGGGGCAGAGTGTAAAAGAAGTTTATCTAGAGCAGCTCCACTTTGTAAAACAGTTGGAGTGGACTCGCAGCTTGCATGTGTGTGCATGTTAACTAGTGGGAATCAGGCCTTATTCTTTGTGAAAAGGGAGCAGCAGATTGCCTTGCAAGGCCAATGCTAAAAAGACAGCTGAATTTAACACCATCTGGAAGAAAAGGTCCCTTCACGACTTTCTCACACCGTCAGACAAAACTAGTCTCTCTTGTTCTGGGCTCTTGTCTATGCAGCCATACAATACTGAGTCATTATACTTTTGCTGAGAGAAAATATGAGAACACAATATGTGTAACCAGTGAATGACCAAGTTCCATTGTGCCTGCTTAAGTCGATTGAAATCTACGTCTAGAGCCATGAATGGTGGCATTGTCTCCCTCACCGGGGCTATACTAAATGTCAGGCCAGTGTAAAGAAAATCTTCAAGCCTGCAAATAACATACCAGATCTCAATTATAATATTTTCCCACACTAGAACTAATATCATTGCAAGGCCCTACAGTGCTGGAAATAACACACAGAAAAGGGGGACAAAGGCTGGAGAGGCAAAATAATGCAAGTGTTTGACAATTACTTTTACTAAAATGTAAATATTCTCATTCTGCTGAACTTTACGACATGAGAAGATTAGGAATGTATTTTATTATGAATGGGGGGTGACATAGATGCACACAAAGAAAATGATGCATACAAATGTGAGCTACGCAAACACACAAATGTGGGTCATGCAGAATATATTAGAAATAGAACATGTGCAATAAACAAAAAAGACATATTATATATACAAAAATGTGGCAAAAGCAAAATATATACAACATGTAATGCATGCAACATATATGTTATGTTTTATGTGGATATTGATAATATAAGGATATAGGTCTAGCAAATGCCCGGGAATATGTGATTACATATTATACAGAGACACGTGACATAAAAGTGGAGAACTATACTATATATATTTTTTAATATTCAGGTTTGGAAGGGCATATATATATATATATATTATATATATATATATATATATATATATATATATATATTTATATATATATATATATATATATATTTTTTTTTTTTTTTTTTTTTTTTTTGGATATATATATTTTTGTTTTTATATAATTTTTTTTATAATTTTTTTTTTTTCAATTGTGTGAGTTGTATGTAAGTGCATATATATGATATATACACATGCACATTTTTAATTCACTTGACAAACCTTTAACTGCCCAAAATAAACATGTTTATTGCATGACTTGTCAACAACTAAGGCACAATAAGGTAAGTTATTCCCAGTCAAAGCATTGACGTTATTATCACTGGTCTTTGATGCATTGCCTGAGCTGATACATATAACAGATTATTAATTCAGAAAGCGTTTGATGGCTTATTTCCTTCCAGCTTATTGCCTCGTCTGAATGCTTGTTTTAATTGGCATTTTTGCTTAGGAAATCAGTTATGTCACCGAAGAATCCGCCTCTCTCTCTGTCCTGTGTAACTGAGAAGGGATTCAGGTTTTAGAAGAGCCTAGTGTTATGAGGCTGTGCATACAATGCAGTATCACATTATGTATATGAAAGGATCCTGCTGAAATATAATAGAGCAGACTGGGGGACTCACGTCTACAACTGAAATACAAGAAAGCAGGCGTGTCCACTTCTATTTGCAAGGCAGAAATTCAGTTATGTGAACCATCAGATGAATTACTTGTTTTACCATTAGAAATGGTGGTGGTGTGGGTATGTGTTCTATAGTGAAGGAGAACTTGGGGCGCAAAATATTCTTTTAAATGTATACATACAATGTGCTGTATGAAGAACACATCATTGTCATTATGCAGCAGTTCAAACATACAGCAACAGCAAACAATGGGATAAACTATGTTAAAATGTATCTAAATCCAAGTACAAAAGTGTAATGTATTGTAGTATATAGTTTACCTGTCCTTAGATGTAGAGGCTGCATTCGCTTTTTTTTTTTTTACCCTTTATTGCACCTGGAGATCCTGTCACTAAAACATTTCCTGTCCTAGGCTGACAACGCTCACTCACTGTACCATATAGAGAAGCAATGTTGTCAACCTACCATGCTCTCTTGATTTGAATGTTAAACTTCCCTTCCCTTCTCCTCCCCTCTCCTCTTCTTTCGTCGACCCTTCTCTCCTGTCTTCTTCTCTTCTCGTCTGTCCTCTTCTCTTCTCTTTCCTAATCTCCTCTTCTCTTTCCTCCTCTCCTCTCTTTTTCTCTTCTTCTCTTCCCTACTCTTATCTCCTCTTCCGCTCCCCTCCTTTCCTCTCCTCTTCACTTTCCATCCCGCCTCTTCCCGTCTCTCCTCTCCCCTTCCCCACTCTGCTCTCCCCTCCTCTGCACTTCCCTCCTCTCCTCTCCTTTTCTCTTCCCTACTCTTATCTCATCTCCTCTTCCATTCTCTCCTCTTCTCTTCCTCTCCCCTTCCCTCTTCTCCTCTTCCCTTCCTTTCTCTTCCCTTCCCTCCTCTCCTCTTCCCTCCTCTCCTCTCTTCTCTTCCCTCCTCTCTTCTCTTCCCTTCTCTCCTCTCCCCTTCCCCTCTCTACTCTTCCCTCCTCTGCACTTCACTCCTTTTCTCTTCTCTTCCCTACTCTTATCTCATCTCCTCTTCCATTTTCTCCTCTTCTCTTTCTCTCCCCTTCCCTTCCTTTCTCTTCCCTTCCCTCCTCTTCTCTTCCCTCCTCTCCTCTTCTCTTCCCTCCTGTCTTCTCTTCTCTTCTCTTCTCTTCTCTCCTCTCCTCTCCCCTTCCATCCTCTCCTCTCCCCTTCCATCCTCTCTCTCCCCTCCCTCCCTGCCTCTCCTCTCCTCTTCTCTTTCCTACTCTTATCTCCTCTTCTCTTCCTCTCCCTTCCTCTCCTCTCCTCTCTTCCTTCCTTTCTCTTCCCTTCCCTCCTCTTCTCTCTTCTCATCTCTCCTATCCCCTTCCATCCTCTCCTCTTCCCTTATCTTCCCTCCTCTTCTCTCCTCTGCTCTTCTCTTCCTCTCCTGTCCCTTTCCCTTCCCTCCTCTCTTTTCCTCTCTTCTTCCCTCTTCTCTTCCTCTCCTCCTCCTCCTCCTCTCCTCTCTCCCTTCCCTCCTCTCCCCTGAGTAATGCAAAGGAAATTGAAAGCATATTGGACTTTTGGCAGAATCACCAGGGATTTTGGGATGATGCAGTAAAAGGACTCATTTTTACCCTGCAGTCACCTCACTCGAGTATAATGGAATTATAAAAAAGAAATACATTACCTGGACCTGATAGAGAAAACAAAGTGAATGGGAAGAGAATGACCCCTTTAGTAAATCAGCTCCATTAGGAGAGCAGTAACACATCACAAATGAAAGACAAAAAAAAGTAGTCTTACACTAAGCATGGCACCCCTACACCCCCCCCCCCCACACACACCCCCACACACACTCCAGCCAATCAGATAAATCATGTTTTTCCTTAAATCTACCCTGCTGGAGTTTACTGTTCAAGCAATACCCAGCCAATGTACTATGTATCATCTAATACAGTAAGGCAGCATGCACACTTCCCAGTTAGCACTTTCATATGACATTGACCCTCAGCTCATTGCCATAAATAAATTCTTTATGAAGCTCTTTTTCCCTTACAGAACCCTCTTTGTTATTTCATGTGGATTCCATTAACCATTATCACCCCAGAAAGAATATTCCCACCTTCGCTGGTATCAGCACTGTGTGTCATCTGCCAGCATTCTATATGAAAGTGATTGGTGTTTACAATGGGTCACTCTTTACTTAATAGGACTACATGCATCAGCACTATACTCTGCCTTACAATAACGTTTTCAGCTAGTCTACATGTACATACTCATAACAATTTTAGGCAAGATTTTTCTGGCGCAAAAGGCCTTGTGTAAATAATCATTAAAATGCTTGAGTTTAATTGCCTAAGGCATATATGCAATTAAATGAAAAAAAAAAATCTAGTTGTGTATCCCTGGTCTTTTTTCGATTTGATTCTCTGTGTATGTGTATACAGTACATGCATTTACATTGAAAACAATACATCTGTGTTCAGATCCAAAAGGAAAAACGCTTTGAATTGTGTTTTTTTTAACGGTCGTGTGCATGTTCCCTTCTGTACAGTAAATTCACATTTAAGTTGACTATTTGATGTTTTGCAGTGTAGCGCAGTATATAGAAAATGGCATTATTTGCAGCAAACGATAACCCAGATGATACACAATGCTGGGTGCAGCTAGTTATTATAAGTGCTTACTTTCAACCAAGTTTTTACAAGTCTGAAGCTAACCGTAAACCACTTCATCTTTAAAAAAATAAACTCTAAGGGTGGAAATGTGGGATTAAACAGACAGAGTATTGTGGTGACCTCATTTTTGGCTTGATTCCTATAATCAAAGCTTGTAGTGTCAGATTGTTGGTTGGTGTGTGTACCTCTCAGCAGGTGAAGCAATGATTACTTGCTTTACACACAACATTATGATATGGCTGGGGTCTGCCTAGGTTGTCAGGTCATTCCATTAAATGCTGCCCTCCTGGTTGTTGAAGAGGGAGAACTCCGCAGCTGCGGACACTTCACAAGCATTTTATATGCAGCTTAGAGGCTTTGATCATACAGTCTTATATTTCATGAATGATAAAATATTTTTACAATGCCAGGACTGTATTTCCTGAGCTTCTTATTAGATAAAATATTGCACAGACCAATATTGATGTGCAAACTGCAGTAACATATAGCAACCAAGCACATGTCAGTTGATAAAAGTCAGATTAATGAACTTGTTTAGGTTTCTAGCCTTCTGATTGCTATAGAAGTCATAATGATGCAGCAGTTTATGGCTTATCTTTAATGCAAATTTTACCAAAATGTTATACTCTTTACTATGCTGCAAAAGGGTATTAGACCCTATTCACACCTGTGCGATTTTACGCTGGCCAATGTGTGACAATTCATGAGAAGAGGATTACCATTATTTTCTATGGGGCTCATTCTTCTCACCCATGTGTTTCTCTTCTGTGAATTGTGAAAACATGTACAGGTCTTTTTTTTTTTTTTTTTTTACATTGCACACTATTTTTCCTTTATTTCTTTAACACAATGATCTTCATTTACTAAAGCTGCATCCACATATTACCAGCAAGTATGAGTAGTCCTCCCTCTCTGTGTCTGGCAGCATGGTGCTTCCTTCCTCAGACATGCATTTTCTCAAGGCTGAACTCTGCTGTACTCACTGGATGATCTCTGGGATGTACCTTACTATGGATGATCAATCAAGTAAGTTACACATTGGGGGTCATTTACTAAGATGAATGCGCTGCGCCGGTTCATAACTTAATTGGTGAGCCAGATAAATCATTAATTGAGCGTGTGAACCGGCGCACGCACAAGCGCAACAGCAACAATAATATGCCATTGATAATAGCGCAGTAACGCCGTATCATTCACAGTCTATTCACACAGGGACAACACGACTGTCAGCGTGACTTCGGGAGGCAACTTGGACACGACTTGAGTATGAATCACAGAGCGACTTGGGGCGACTTCAACACGACTTGGGGCGACTTACAACACAACTTTAAGTCACCCCAAGGCCAGGCGACTTTAATTTGAAATAAAACAACGGCATGGGTTCCCCTCCAAGAGCATACCAGGCCCTTCAGGTCTGGTATGGATATTAAGGGGAACCCAGCACCAAAAAAAAAAAAAAAAAAAATGGCGTGGGGGTCCCCCTCAAAATCCATACCAGACCCTTATCCAACCTGGCAGGCCACAGGAAAAGAGGGAGGGGGACTAGAGAGGGGCCCCCCCTCCTGAACCGTACCAGGCCACATGACCTCAACATTGGGAGGGTGCTTTGGGGGTAGCCCCCCAAAGCACCTTGTGACCATGTTGATGAGGACAAGGGCCTCATCCCCACAACCCTTGCCCGGTGGTTGTGAGGGTCTGCAGTTGGGGGGCTTATCGGAATCTGGAAGCCCCCTTTAACAAGGGGACTCCCAGATCCCGCCCCCCCCTGTGTGAAATGGTAAGGGGGTACAAAAGTACCCCTACCATTTCACAAAAAAAGTGTCAAAAATGTTAAAAATGACAAGAGCCAGTTTTTGACAATTCCTTTATTAAAGTCTTCTTTCCATCTTCTTCGGGTCTTCTTCCTTCTTCCTTTCTTCATCCTTCGGTTTCTTCCTCCATCTTCTTCTTCCCCTGCTTCTTCCTCCGATCCTCTGCTTCTTGCTCCGGTGTTCTCGTCCGGCATCTTCCTCCACGGCGTCTCTTCTTCCTCGCTTCGTTCTCGGGCCGCTCCGCATCAATGGGAGGCTCCCGCTGTGTGACGCTTCTCTTCTTCTGACAGTTCTTATATAACGGAGGACGGGGCCACCCGGTGACCCCGCCCCCTTCTGATGCATGGTTCCGTTATAGAACTGTCAGAAGAAGAGAAGCGTCATACAGCGGGAGCCTCCCATGGAAGCGGAGCGGCCCGAGAGCGAAGCAGACGCCGTGGAGGAAGATGCCGGTCGAGAACACTGGAGCAAGAAGCAGAGGATCGGAGGATGAAGTAGAGGAAGAAGAAGATGGAGGAAGAAACCGAAGGATGAAGGAAGGAAGAAGGAAGAATACCCGAAGAAGATGGAAAGAAGAAGACTTTAATAAAGGAATTGTCAAAAACTGGCTCTTGTCATTTTTAATATTTTTGACACTATTTTTGTGAAATGGTAGGGGTACTTTTGTACCCCCTTATCATTTCACACAGGGGGGGCCGGGATCTGGGGGTCTCCTTGTTAAAGGGGGGCTTCCAGATTCCGATAAGCCCCCCACCCGCAGACCCCCACAACCTCCAGGCAAGGGTTGTGGGGCCGAGGCCCTTGTCCTCAACAACATGGGGACAAGGTGCTTTGGGGGCTACCCCCAAAGCACCCTCCCAATGTTGAGGGCATGTGGCCTGGTATGGTTCAGGAGGGGGGGCGCTCTCTCATCCCCACTCTTTTCCTGAGGCCTGCCAGGTTGCGTGCTTGGATAAGGGTCTGGTATGGATTTGAGGGGGACCCCCACGCCGTTTGTTTTTTTTGGCGCAGGGTTCCCCTTAAAATCCATACCAGACCTGAAGGGCCTGGTATGGATTTTGAGGGGGACCCCCACGGCATTTTTTTTTTTTGGCGTGGGGTTCCCCGTAAAATCTATACCACACCTGAAGGGTCCGGTATGGAATTTCGGGGGACCCCCACGCATTTTTTTTTCTTAAATTTTGTTTTTTTTTCTTAAAGCTAACATGACCTGTGTGCAAATATCCTTAAAAAAAAACATAAAAGTGAACCAGCGTAAAAAAAAGGCAAGTTTAACGGTGCGCCCATTCAACTTATGCAAATGCATTTACGTGGCTTGACATTTACTAAGATTTTGCCGGTGCAGTGAACCAAAGCATTTGAACATGCGCAAATGCCGCTTGCGCATGCGCAGTGCATAAATTGACCTTGCACAGTTCTAAGTGTACTTGCAGGCGCAGCAGGCTTGTTCAGAGAAAGTTACTTTCTCATTCGATTTTGGGCATATTTGTTACTTGGACAGTTATAACTATACTTCCTCACATCACCCCACATCACCCCCATAATATTGGCACTTCCAGCTTCTTTAAATTCTGAGTTGAAGATGCCGTGCGCCATGTCTATAGTGGCGCACCGATTGCTGCCTCCCGCGCACCGAGAATATAATAGTAAATGGGGAATTGCGCTGTGTTACAGGCGCAAATGTTTTGTAAATACGAAAACGGCGGATGCACATCGGTGTGCGACGCAACTTATGGCACAAACCGTTCGTAAATCAGCACCATACAGTAGCTCATTCTAAAGAAGTTGCAAAAATAATAAAATACTAAAAACAGCTGTAAAAAAAAAAAAAACATTTCATCACATATGTATTTATATATACAATTAAAAGTGGGGTATGCTTGTATATATATATATATATATGTGTATATATATATATATATATATATATATACAACAATATATGAAAAAATATATAACTATACAGTTTATATATGTATATACAGCAATACATATAAATATATATATTCTATATATTATATGCTATATATTATAACAATGGTTTCAGTGTATCCAAGACTATTTATTAGTGGTGGCCCCCATTTCCCCCCCCCGGCGGCACCTCAACCTCCCCCCGCTTGCTCGCTGTCTGCTGGTCGGTTCGGCACTTACCCTATCTAGGTGGCAGGTGGCGGGCATCGGGCAATGTGCATCAGGCAGTGGGCATCAGGCAGCGGCTCCTGGGTCCTCTCCTCCTCCTCGCTTCCGCTGTGCGTCTCCTCCCCTCATCTAAGGCATCCAATAGGATCGCATGTCCTTTCAGCCAATCGGGTGACGGATCTCAAGACCGGCTTCCTGATTGGCCCGGAGGAGGATCAGTGTTACAATAGTGAATATTAATTTTTGCTAATGTAACACACCTGGGTGGGCTTGTTTCGCATTCTCTGCACCCCAAGCCCCCCCCTATTTTGAAGCCTATTAGAGCCTCTTGCTTTAATCAGGTGCTTCAAAAAAACACCCCCCTCCCCATGGGAATTCATGCATCCGGCGTCCCTTAATGGATTCCCATGGGGAGGGGGGTGTTTTTTTGAAGCACCTGATTAAAGCAAGAGGCTCTAATAGGCTTCAAAATATCGCACAGTAAGCCTATACACAGTAAAAGACATTTAAAGTATATTAAAATAAAGCTAAAGTTAGAAGCTGTTGACATTTTTACACAATGACAGCAGACTTTTCCACAAATTCATCAAATGCAGTAAGTAGTCTGTTGGGGTTGGCCAAAGTCTGGGGAACTTGTGCACACCCATTAGGCCCCTTTCACACGGGCGGACCGTTCAGGTGGACCTGAACGCTCCATAGACCTTTATGGAGCGACGGATGTCAGCGGTGACATGTCCGCTGACATCTGACCCGCTCTGATCCGCTAAAGTGTGACGGAGGAAAACCCTATTTTTCCATCCGTCTGCGGATCGGATCAGATGAAAACGGACTCTACGGTCCATCTTCATCCGATCCCCCATAGAGGAGAGCGGCACTCTGTAAGGTCAGTCCCTGCACAGTGTGCATAGACAGACCTGTCATCTGCCTGCTCAGCGGGTATCGACGGAGCGATCCCCCGCTGAGCAAAGCGGAGCCCGTACACCGACACATCCATGTGAAAGGGTCCTTACAAAGATTAAATAAGCACACCCCTTGTGCACTGACTGTGATGGTCACCAGTCAGCTGGAGGAGTGATCTTATGTACATGTGTTCATAAATATACACATGCCAGCTTGAATATCAAAACGACTCTCTTCCCCCAAAAACTCAAAAAAAATATGGAAGACTCTTCATACTACCTCTTCAGTAAGTGCGTGTCTCTCACTTCACCACCTTCAACAGCTGCACCCTCTATGGGAATCATCAGCATCCGACACTTCCTTCTGTTTGTGTCGGATTCCTTCATCTCTTACTGCACTCTCTGGTTCCATCTGCTGGCCACTACCATACTGCAGGACACATAAATGCTGCAGGGACCAGAAACATTCAACAGGTATTTTTTTTATTGCTTTAACGACAGTTTAATTTAATTGGGGTTAATTTTAAAATTGATTAGGGACTGTTCACTTAGCAAGGTGATTGTAAACTGTGAAAAGTGTATGTTCACCCTGCTAAGTGAATAGCAGTAAACCAAGTGTGTTCACTTATTGTGTAGAGAGAAATGAGAATACAAAAAAAAAAAAAAACAGGATTTTTTGGCTAACACAGGATTGGTTGATTAACAATAACGGGGCTCCATCCTACTAAGCTCATTGAACATTAACTTTGCAAAGTGAACAGTCTTTTTATTTTAGTAAATCACCCTATAATGTTGTAACTGGTGTACACAAAAATATGAATTAGAATAAAAAATATTACTAGCATAATGAATCAAGATTATGGGGGTTATTTACGAAAGGCAAATCCACTTTGTACTACAAGTGCAAACTACAAGTGCAAAGTGCACTTGAAATTGCACTGAAAGTATACTTGGAAGTGCAGTCGCTGTAAATCTAAGGGGTAGAGCTGAAAGGAGGGGAAGCTCTGCAGACTTTATCATCCAATCACCGCAAGCTGTTTTTTATTTTCCTTGCATGTCCCCCTTGGATCTACAGCGACTGCACTTCCAAGTGCACTTTCAGAGCAATTTCAAGTGCACTTTGCACTTGTAGTTTGCACTTGTAGTGCAAAGTGGATTTGCCTTTCGTAAATAATCGTAAATACTCGTAAATATAATCACATGTTAATGTTCACGTGTTCATCTCATTATAATAAAAAGCCTATTATACATACCATTTACCTCATATTAAAGGGGTTGTAAAGGTAAACGTTTTTTTCACCTTAATGCATTCTATGCATTAAGGTGAAAAAACATCTGACAATGCCGCCCCCCCAGCCCCCCCGTTTTACTTACCTGACCCCTCGAAAGTCCCGTGCTCGCTCCCGACATCCTCTTTGCCGCTCAGCCTGGCTGATTGGTTACACTGGATGGATTGAAAGCAGCACAGGCATTGGCTCGCGCTGCTGTCAATCACATCCAATGACGCGGCGCGCCGGGGGGGTGGGGCCGAGTGATACCAGTGAGCAGCTATAGCCGCCGGCTGTATCACGGGAGCGCGCCCGCAAGTACTCCACACCATGCAAGGGAGCTCGCATGAAGGTGAGAAGTACTTGCGGGGGAGGGGGGTAGGGCTAGCCGAGACAGCAGCCGAGGGACCCCAGAAGAGCAGGTTCGGGGCCACTCTGTGCAAAACGAGCTGCACAGTGGAGGTAAGTATAGCAGGTTTGTTATTTAAAAATAAAATAAAAAATTCCTTTACAACCCCTTTAAGCTCATACTTGATACATATTGGATGTACCTATGTTTCTGTTATACATTTGTACCAAACTATGACCTTTTTGCAACAATAAAAATCGTTTGTAAACAAATAAAAAGCCTAAATAGCATTCATTGATTAGGAAAAATAGAAATCAGCGTGCTGATCAATGTGAGGACGGAAGGGGGTTGTGATCTTTTTGCAGGTCCCAAAAAAAGCAATAAATGAATTAGGAAAATTCATGATTTCTTATTATATAATGTAGCTGCATGTAGATTTGTAGGCAAGCACACATGTCATGCAGAGGATTCTTTAAAGACTGCAGGAACTTTCCTATTTAGCAAACTGATTGGCAGTTCCACTAAATGAGGATCCATGATAAATTGACTACCTAGTGAGCAAAGTTATCCTTAGTAACTTTTTTTTTTTTTTTTTTTTGCCTTATAGTGGAAAACTATAGAAATAATATATTTTTGGCAATGATTTATTTTATGGAAGGCCTGATGCCCATAGACAGGATCTTCCATAAAATAAATCATTGCCACAAATATATTATTTCTATAGTTTTCCACTATAAGGCAAAAAATAAATAAAAAAAATAACCTGAACAATCCATGTGTGTGTATAGTAGTTGCAGTGAAGCTTTCAGGGAAAGTGTCAGGACTGGTGCTGTCACTCCAATGGTTGATATGCATTTGTGCGGCGAGTGATCTCACCATAGGAGGCTTGTGCTGCCACCGAATGGTCCAGCTCTCTGCTCCTGTGAGTGCTCTCCTTGGCGGCCGCTGATTGGTGTTTCCTAGGAGACGGCCGCTGTGCTTTCCTGAGCTCCCTGTGTAGTGATGTGCGGCATGGCACTCCTTGCAGTAGGTGCTGAGATGGGGAGCGCAGCCTCCCCTTTTATCCGAATTCCATATACAACACCGGTCCATGGCTTCACACACAGTGCTCATTTTCCAGGACCGTTCGCATTTCTGATAAAAGTCAGCACGATCAGCAGTTTTAACAGGAGTAGAAGCCAGCGATCATCTGCAGGAGAAGGCACTAATCCATAAAAATAAAATACAACTTATTTATTTCTTATCAGAAATCTGTTTGTTAGACTAAACCCACTATCCTATAATTTAATTAAATTACATTTTACTAAAAGCACGGGTATTAAAAAGTCCTATCTTCTGTCTTCCTATTGCATTTGTATTATTCACCTTAAATAAAAACGAAATACTCCAAAAAATCTAATGTCACGACACTACAATGGTATATTAATTGCACCCCCTGGATGTATAGCACGTTGTTCAGGAAAAAACACAAAAAAGTAATATATTGCAGCTCACTAATCCTAAGGCTCCATGCACACTAGGAGCAGAAAAAAACGTTGCTTCATACAGGAGTTTTGTGTTCTGCCTATAGAAGCAACTCAATGGGGTTATTTACTAAAGGCAAATCCACTTAGTGCAAACTACAAGTGCAAAGTGAAGAGTACTACAAGTGCAAAGTGCAGAGTACTACAAGTGCAAAGTGCACTTGAAATTGCACTGAAAGTGCACTTGGAAGTGCAGTCGCTGTAGATCCGATGGGGACATGCAAGGAAAATAAAAAAAAAAAAACAGCATTTTAGCTTGCACATGATTGGATAATAAAATCGGCAGAGCTTCCCCTCTTTTCAGATCTACCCCTTCAATTTACAGCGACTGCACTTCCAAGTGCACTTTCAGTGCAATTTCAAGTGCACTTTGCACTTGTAGTGCAAAGTGTATTTGCCTTTCTTAAATAACCCCCAATGTTATCCAATGTGTCAATGCACATTAGGACGTTAATAGGCATATTTTGAGTTTAATGTTTAGAGGCAGAAAAAAAAAAAACAGATGTGTTGCCTGCTTTTTTTTTTCTTTTTTTTTCAGGCGTATTTTCTTTACTTTCCGCAACACACTTTGGGGGGAGATTTACTAAAACTGGTGCACTCAGAATCTGGTGCAGCTCTGCATGGCAGCCAATCAACTTCTAACTTCAGATTGTTAAATTAAACTTTGGCAATAAAACTTGGAAGCTGATTGGTTTCTATGCAGAGCTGCACCAGATGTTGTACCATGCAATGTAAGGGCTCAAGCTCAACAAAAAAAAAAAAAAAGCTTTTATTTCTCTAGGCACACAGGGTTTAACCTCCTGAGATCCACGTTATAGCCGAATGACAGCTACAGTGCGGATCTACATTGCCGGGACGACGTCCTATGACGTCGTCCCGTGCACGAGCGGCCTGCGCGTCCCATGAAGGGCGCGTGCGGTGAGCTCTGTGATCAGCGAGTCTGTGAGACCCGCTGGATCATAGATCCGAGTAAGGGGTCGATCCCGACCCCTTACCACGTGATCAGCTGTCAGCCAATGACAGATGATCATGTGATTTTAACAGAGTTGGTAATCTGCTATTTTTTAGAAAAAAAAAAGGCGATCATCAGTGGCAGTGAGAGCGACATTAGTCCCGATCACTGCCATGTCCCCCGGCTCCACGGTGCCCACCTGTGCCCCCTACAAGTGCCGCCTACCAGTGCCCACCAGCTCCCCCTGTCAGTGTCCACCAGCTCCACCTGTCAGTGCCCACCGTGCCACCTGTCAGTGCCCAGAGTGCCATCTGTCAGTGCCACCTGTCAGTGCCACCTGTGAGTGCCCACAATAAGTGCCTGAACAGTGCTGCACATCAGTGTCACCTACCAGTGCCCATCAGTGTCACCTACCAGTGCCCATCAGTGCCAACTATCAGTGCCACCTATCAGTGCCCATCAATGCCATCTATCAGTGCCATCTATCAGTGCCCATCCGTGCCCATCAGTGCCCATCCGTGCCACCCATCAGTGCCATCTTATCTGTGCCCATCAGTACCGACTTATCTGTCCCTATCAGTGCCACCTTATCAGTGCCCACCAGTGCAGCCTATCAGTGCCCACCAGTGAAGCCTATCAGTGCCCACCAGTGCAGCCTATCAGTGTCCACCAGTGCCGCCTCATCAGCGTATATCAATGAAGCAGAGAAATTACCTGTTTGCAAGATTTTATAACAAACTATTAAACATGATTTTTTTTCTCCAAATTTTCAATATTTTTGTGTTTGTTTAGCAAAAAATAAAAACCCCAGCTGTGATTAAATACCACCAAAAGAAATCTCTATTTGTGGGGAAAAAATTATAAAAATGTAATTTGGGTACAGTGTTGTATGACCGCGCAATTGTCATTCAAAGTGCGTCGGCTCCGAAAGCTGAAAATTGGTCTGGGCAGGAGGGGGGTTTAAGTGCCCAATAAGCAAGTGGTTAAATAAAGTCTGTTCTCTTGGCAGTATAAAGCATTTTTTGTACAAAGTTTAGACGAGTTTAGGAGAGTTTTATGTTTTTTCTACCAGTAAGCTCCAATCAGAAACATGAACCAGAATTTTTTTCCTGCCTCTTAGCCTAGGTTCAGACTAGTGTGATCTAAGTCATTGCATGTGATTCGCACCTGCACTGCGATGCCGATCACATGCGATGTCAGAGCAATGCGAGTTCAGCCATACAATTGTGTGCCTGAGTCGCACAGAAAAAAGTGCAGGGACTTGTTTTTCCCCACACTGGAATCAGATCGAATGGATGTTCTCACCCATGCGATCAGATTCCTGTAAAAATCCACAGTTCGCACTGCGATCTATGGACCATTCTGGGGGTGTCGTTAACATTGTATTGACACCCGCAGCGGTTCGCAGATGGCAGTGTGATCTGCCTGCGGGAGAGAAGCGATGCGGGAACCAGCGCTGGAATCGCGCTGGTTCCCACATCGCAAAAGTGTGAACCTGTGCTAAACGTTGAGCTCAAAATATGCCTGTAATCGTCCTAGTGTGCATGCACATAGGATAACATTGAGCTGCTTCTACAGACAGAACACAAAACTCCTGTAGAAGCAACGTTTTTTATGCCAGTGTGCATGGAGCCAGCTTGAAGAAGTTTGTGCTTTTTTGTGCTCTTTTGCACGTATTTATTGAGCTTCTTTGAGCTTTTTTTGAGCTTTTCTGAGCATAAGCGTTTTTTTTTTCATGAAAATCCTCCCCTCAGCTAATTTTATCTTATTTTTTGTGCATTTTTGAGCTTCTTTGAGCTTTTTTGAGCTTTTTTTTTTACACTTTTTGGTACGTTTTTGTTTCTGCCTGTAAGAGCATATGCTTGCATTGCTGAAAAAGCCATAGTGTTCATGGACAAATTGGCTAACATGGAAGGGTGTTTCCAGGCAGAAAAAAATGAGAGCTCAAAAAAGCTCCAAAAGCCTATAGGAGAAGCTTCTTTGAGCTTCTTTGAGATGCAGTGTGCATGAGCCCTTTAGTGAATAACCCCCTTCCTGTCTTTTTGAGATCAATCTCTTTCCAAATAATCTCTTCTGATAGGAATACACGATCAATAGTCGACATCCCATTTGACCAATATGACACCCACCGGGAAGTTGATTTTGATCGGATATGATAGTAATTTATAATTGTAATTCATTGGTCGTATCTCTGTTTTCATCATGTAATCTCATAATCTGATCAATCGAAATACAATTGTATTCATGAACAAAGTATCTCAGTGATGCTGATCGATGACAATTTTTTCACCCTCACCTATTAACTCATTGATCAAATCAGATCTAAATCATATCTAAATGAAAAGGAAAGCTATTGCTATTCAATGTTGGCAGATTCAATCAGTTTTATCCAATTACGCATGGATCTGATAATAAAATCAAAGCATGTATGGACGTCATTAAGGTGTCTCCACTCTGGATGGAGGAGCAATGGAGCCACCCTGCAACATCAGCATTGTTAGTCTGGGGAGAGGACAATGTTTAAGGTGGCCACATAAGCTTTGATAAATGATACATTTTTCTGATCAATATTTTCCAAAAGGGATAATCAATCTATAGTCGAAAACCCATTTGATCAATATACGACGCATGGGGAAGGAGACCTTTATCACTAGTTATGATACAATCATCATTTACAATCATAAAGTATCGATCACACCTGTTTCCACCATGTAATCATGAACGTGGCTAAAAAAATATGACATCTATAAAATGGACCTGACTAACTAAAGCTGGACTCCAGCTAACACCCTTTAAGCAATTAGAGCACCATTTTTTATTTATTTTTTTCATTTTGGGATAAAGGTTTTTTATACACGAATAAAAGTTGATCATTGAAAGCACCCTTGTCAATGTTAAATGGTTTGTTTCAATCCTCTAACTGACAATTTTGCTGGACAGCTTGTTCTCTCTTAAAATAGGTTAAAAGATAAGATACTTACAGGCAGAATCGACAAATAAAAATAAAGTTAAAAAAAAAAAAAAAAGCGTAAAAAGAAAAAAGAAAACTAATATAAAAAAACATGGGGCTGATTTACTAAAAGTGGAGAGTGCAAAATCTGGTGCAGCTCTACATGGTAATCAGCTTCTCACTTCAGGTTGTTCAATAAAGCTTTGACAAGAAAAAAAAAAAAGAAGCTGATTGGTTGCTATGCAGAGCTGCACTCTCCAGTTTAATAACCACTTGCCGACCAGCCGCAGCAGCTGTACTGCAGCAGAATGGCACGACTGGGTGAAACAACGCTATGTAACGTTGCATTGCCCTGTGGCCACTAGGGGCGTACACGCGCACCCCCTGCTCCCCATGGAGCCGATGCGAGTGCCTGGCTTCTGCAATCGCTCGGGGCACACGGAGAACCAGCATCTGTGTGTGTGTAAACAAACAGTTTCCGGTTCTCTGAAGGGAAAAGTGACAGATCGTCTGTTCATACAGAGTATGAACAGCGATCTATCTCTTCCCCTACACAGTACCCTCCCCCCTTCAGTTAGAACACACGCTAGGGAACACATTAACCCCTTGATCGCCCCCTAGTGTTAACTCCTTCCCTGACAGTGAAATTTTTACAGTAATCAATGCATTTTTACAGCTCTGATTGCTGTAAAAATGGCAATGGTCCCAAAAATGTGTCAAAATCGTCCCACGTGTCCGCCATAATGTCGCAGTCCCGATAAAAATCGCAGATTGCCGCCATTACTAGTAGAAAACAAATTAATAATAAAAATGCCATAAAACTATGCCCTATTTTGTAGACGCTATAACTTTTGCGCAAACCAATCAATATACGATAATTAGGATTTTTTTTTTACCAAAAATATGTAGAAGAATATATCAGCCTAAACTGAGGAAAAAAAATTTTTTTTTATATATTTTTGGGGGATATTTATTATAGCAAAATTGAGGCTCTTTTTTTGTTTATAACGCAAAAAATAAAACCTGCAGAGGTGATCAAATACCGCCAAAAGAAAGCTCTATTTGGGGGAAAAGAAAGACGTCAATTTTGTTTGGGTGCCACGTCGCACGACCGCGCAATTGTCAGTTAAAGCGACGCAGTGCCGAATCGCAAAAAGTGCTCTGGTCAGGAAGGGGGTAAAATCTTCCGGGCTGAAGCAGTTAATAAATCAACCCCACCTCTAAGAATTGGTAAGTTGCGTTATATTACATTTTCTTGTCTTGGGTATTAATGGCAACATGGTTGTATGTCGACATGATCGATGGCATGAGAACCAATCAAAATGCTGCTTAAAGTAAGCAAGCTAAAGAAAGCTGAGTTCTGGTTGGATGCTTCCAGTTGCACACACTATCCTCACATGCACCATTACCTTATATAGGAATATCTGCAGCAATTCGAG
>CM053026.1:133239744-133269298 GCA_028564925.1 Lithobates sylvaticus | reverse complement strand
CAATTTTTTTAAATACTTTATTGCACAGCTTCGGGGGTCTTCTTCCGTCTTTGGGGGGTCTTCTCACCGGACTCCTCCGCTATCTTCTGCTCTTTTACTAGCTCTTTCACTAGCGGAGGAGCCCGGTTTTCTTCTTCGTCGCCACCGCCGTCTGGGGGTCTTTTCTGTTCTTCTTGCCGGGCCTCCGCTATCTTCTTCCAGCTTTTTTACGAGCCGTGGCCCGAGTTTCTGTCGCCGTCGCCTTCTTCGTCTCCTTTCTTCTTCCGATGTTGACTCAGCGCTGTCTCCTCTTCTAATGGCTCAGACGCGTTGTGCTGTGACTTATATAGGGACAAGGGGTGGGTCACCGACTCATGTCACATATTGACCCCGCCCCCTTATGATGTCACAGTCCCGGAGGATGCTGGGACTGACATCATAGGGAGGCGGGGTCACCATGTGACATGAGTCAGTGGCCCCGCCCCTTGTCCCTATACAAGTCACAGCACAGCGTGTCTCTGCCATTACTCTCTGGCCAGAGAGCGCATCGTGTCAACATCGGATGAAGAAGAACAAGCAGCAGAAGGCGGCGACAGCGATGACAACACAAGCCCGGGCCACCGCTTGTAAAAGAGCTGGAAGAAGAAAGCGGTTGCCCGGCAAGAAGAACAGAAGAGACCTTGCCGGACAAGAACCCCAGATGGCGGCGGTGACGAAGAAAAAAGCCGGGCTCCTCCGATAGTGAAAGATCTAGTAGAAGAGCAGAAGATAGCGGAGGAGTCCGGCGAGAAGACCCCCCAAGATGGAAGAAGACCCCCGGAGCTGTGCAATAAAGTATTTTTAAAAAATTGTGTCGTTTTTTTATTTACTTTTTTCCCCCTTAGGTGAATGGGTACATCGTACCCCATACTCATTCACATAGGGTGGGGGGCCGAGATCTGGGGGCCCCCTTATTCCCGGATTCCGATAAGCCCCCCGCCCACAGACCCCAACAACCAACGGACAGGGTTGTCGGGAAGAGGCCCTTGTCCTCATCAACATGGGGACAAGGTGCTTTGGGGTGGGGGGGCCGCAGGGCCCCCCTTTCCCCAGGGCACCCCCCATGTTGAGGGCAAGCGGCCTGGTATGGCTCAGGTGGGGGGGGGGGGGGGGGCTCGCTCGTCCCCACCCCCTTTCCTGACCGGCCGGGCTGCATGCTCGGATAAGGGTCTGATATGGATTTGGGGGGGGACCGTTTTTCGGCTTAGGGATTCCCCTTTAAATCCATACCAGGTAGACGGGGCTAGCGAGGTGTCAATGTCGCCGATCGAGGCGGCAGCATTTACCTCCTTCGCTAGTCCCATCTACCTGGAGTCACGTTCTAAATGAACAGACTTTACTCCATGTGTGAGGAAAGTCCGTTCATGTCAAAAGTCCCGCGGACTAGCACACAGACGGCAGTCCGGCGGACAATTTTAAGTCAAAACTTAAAACTAGGTCTTTTGGGAGGAAAAAGTCCGGAGCCCCCCACACGGTCGGAATGTCTCAAGTCCATCGGACAATCCCGCCGGAAAGTCTGATCGAGTGTACGCGGCCTTACACCTCACGCTCCGTGCCGACAGGTCCCTGGGCTTCCTTTTGCACATTCCACTGTTAACTCCTAGTGTGCTGGAAGGTGCAAACGGGAATGCCAAGGAACTGTCAGCACCAGTGGCCGCCTGTGCATTGTGGGGGGTGTTAGTTAAGTGATGGCTGCGTTTGACGGGCACAAGTGGCTGCGTTTGACGGGGGAGGTTCAGTATTTTTCAGTTTGCGCCCCCCAAAAACTTTGAGCACCAGCTGCCACTGGTTAGCACAGAGACAGTATAGGGAACTTCACAGGGCTGTTTGTCAGCTGTGGATTGTAATCCTTCCTGACCTCCCAGCAGCCGTGTGTGTGAATGTCTGTACCCTTTAGTACACTTTTTAAGGGAGCGAGGTTATTTTTAATTCAAAGCGGAGTTTGTCATTTTTTTGTTTATTAAAAGTCAGCAGCTACAAGAAAAGTGTATCTTCTGACTTTTTATTGAAAGACACTTACCTGTCCCACAACCCAGCGACGTGGCCACCCAAACCCTCCATTTTCTCCCCCGCCTGTCCATGGCGCTGGCAATACTACTGTGGGCATCTGGCTGTGACAGCTTGCAGCTTCACAGCCGGGTGCGCATGCATGTCTCACTGCGCTGTCCTGCATAGCCGGGCAATATTTTGGGAACTGTGATGTGTCCCAGAAGATTGCAGGGTGGAAGGACCGCCTAGGTGGCCCAAGCGGAAGTGAGAGCTCGTCGGTAATCGTGATGCATCGCGGTTTTGAATCGCGAGACCAGTGAAGATGCGCACCCCCTACTGGAGATATGCGATTCCGCTCTCGAGGTCTCTTTGGTACTCCAAAATTAATGAGCTTAGTGATATATAGGATCTTACGGCAACCTTATACAATCGGGAGGAGACCTTTCGGGACACCTGGAGGCCATGGCAACATTTTGTACACACGGACGCTGATCAACAAGAGATTTCGGAACCCGGGTGAATTCCTGGGTTATGCCCGATTTTTGGCCTTGGCCGAGCGACCCTGCCATCTTAATTCTCTGGTCATACGTCTCTTCACCCCCTCCTTACTCCCCCTCCACCCTCTTTGCCCTTTTGGAGCCAAGTGCCCCGAAGACACCTTTTCAAGGCCCCTGAGGCCCCCTAAGTGACCCCAGGATTTTATTACATTACTTAGAGATGCCATCTGTTGCCTCTAGCTAAACCAGTAGATCTGTTGGCTGATAACCGATTTAAAGTTTGTTTGATCTCTAAGCTCTGATGGCTGCGATCTGTTTTGCTGTATGTTTTACTGTATTATGCTTATTGTCGCTGAGCAGTCCATATTATGCACAATTTATACTGCATGTTGGTTATCTGTGAACCCATTTATGTTCTTTCCTGTTTGGTTTGAATTGTACAATTCTGGGTACACAAAATAAAAGAATTACAAAAAAAAAAAATGAAATAACCTTGTCTGCTCACCAATTATTTTTTTTTGCCAACGTTCCACTCCGACAGAGCAGACTGGGAGTAAAAAGATAAATATATGCCATTGGGCAGGACTAAATAAAGTGAACCTACATGGGCAAAGCATTTATTCACAAAGCCGTGTTTGCTGCAATACACATTAAGGGACTATTATTTACAATTGGATAACAATGCAGAACATGCTAAAATACAAAAATACACTTTATAAATAATATACCCGTCATAAGATGATTATATGCTTCCTGTTTGTTGATTTTCCCATGGAACCATCTTTTGAAGTTAAAAAAACAAAAAAGAAGAAGATTAGAGAAAAAAAAAAAACAAAGAAAACAAAAACACAGGTTTTGCTTTGTGTTTACATACATTTTGCAATGTGATCATGATATGATCATGGTGTCTTTCTCAATACATACTACATACCAAATTAAACCATGAAGTATAGCAGCCTTCGGTAAAACATTGTATCCATAAATACAGTAGTGAAATTATTTTTTCTTTTTTAGCTGAATATCAGGAGAAAATGAGCACTATAGATTGTCTGAGCAACTAGTCAGAGAAGTGAAGACTCTGCTTCTCTCATATACAGTTGTGCTCAAAAGTTTGTGTACCCTGGCAGAAATTGTGAAGTTTTGGCATTAATATTGAAAGTATTACAGATCCTTTTATTTAAGGATAGCAATCACATGAAGCCATTTATTATCACATAGTTTTTTGGATCCTTTTTAAATCATAACAGAAATCATCCAAATGGCCCTGGTAAAAAAAGTTTACATACCCTGGAATGTTTGGCCCTGGTACAGAAACAGAAGGTGGCACACAGGTTAAAATGGCAATTAAAGGTTAATTTCCTACAATTAGTGTGTGTGTATAAATAGTCAAGGAGTTTGTTAGCTCTCACATGGATGCACTAAGCAGGCTAGACACTGAGCCACGAGGAGGTAGAAAAGAACAGTCAAAAGACCTGCTTAACAAGGTAATGAAACTTTACAAAGATGGAAAAGGATATAAAGATATCCAAAGCATTGAATATGCTGGTCAGTACTGCTCAATCACTTAACAAGTTGAACATTTGGGGATCTCTTAAAACCAAGCCAAGGTCAGGTGGATTAACCACTTTCAGACCGGACCATTTTGCTGGCTTAAGACCAGAGCACTTTTTGCGATTCGGCACTGTGTCGCTTTAACTGACAATTGCACGGTCGTGCGACATGGCTCCCAGACAAAATTGACGTCCTTTTTTTCCCCACAAATAGAGCCTTCTTTCATGGTATTTGATCACCCCTGCGGTTTTAATTTTTTTTGCTATAAACAAAAAAAAAAAAAAAAAGAGCTCAAATTTTGAAAAAAAAAAAAATAATTTTTTTTACTTATTATAATAAATATCCCCCAAAAATATATAAAAAATAAATAAATAAAAAAAAAATTTCTCCTCAGTTTAGGCTGATACGTATTCTACATATTTTTGGCAAAATTAATCGCAATAGGCGATTGGTTTGCGCAAAAGTTATAGCGTTTACAAAATAGGGGATAGTTTTATGACATTTTTTTTATTTTTTTTTTACTAGTATGGCGGTGATCTGCGATTTTTAGCGGTATTGCAACGGACAGATCGGACATTTGACAAATTTTTTGGGACCATTGACAATTATACAATGATCAGTGCTATAAAAAATGCACTGATTACTGTGCAAATGTCACTGGCAGGGAAGGGGTTAACACTAGGGGGCGATCAAGGGGTTAAATGTGTGTTTCCTCAGTGTGTTTCAACTGTATGGGGATAGAACCGAGTAGGAGGAGGAGACATATCACTGTTCCTACTTACTAGCAAAAAAAAAAAAAAAAAAAAAAAAAAAAGACACGTCTCCTCTCCTCTGACAGCACAGGGATTTGTGTGTTTACACACACAAATCCATGCTGGCACACGTACACGCAATCGCACGTGGCCAGAAAGGGGAAGGACGTACCCATACGGGGATTCGCCCAGGAGAGCCATTCTGCTGCAGTATATCTGCATGAGCCGGTCGGGAACCGGTTTAAAGCGCAGTTCCAGACACTTTTTTTTCCAGGTATCCAAGCATAATGCATTATTAACATAAAAAACAATATTATATGTTTGCTAGTGGATGTCGATAATATATTCGATACTCACAACTTAGTAAATCCTCTTCTGGCCGTTGCCATGATGATTGTGTGGGCATGTGAAGCCCAATCGCAATCTCTTCCTGGATTACCGATGAAGAGTAACCAGCATGCACCTCTCGATGTCGCGCATGTGTGATGCTCCGGCGACAGTAGCGCCGTTTACAAAAGTTGGCATAACCACGTGCGGCGACAGAGGAAGGTCCCGCACCGTTGCTATGGCAACTGCCTTCAATTATTGCTCACAGTACTGCCCACAGACTCCTGGGAAATGATGACTTGCATATCCCAGGAGCACAGGCGAGGGAGGAAGTGACGAGGTGCTCCGCGTACCAGGAAGTGTCAGATTAGGAGCACTACATAGCAACAGGGCGTTTCTGGCAAGTCTAAAAATAAAAAATTCCCAAATGTTTTTTTATGAATAAAAGGTCTGTTTATGTAAAAATAATTCAGGGTGGAACTCTGCTTTAATGCCAAAATTTCAAATTTTCTGCCAGGGTATGCAAACTTGAGCACGACTATGTAAAAAAATAACTTCAGTATCATTTTTCTTGTGCTATACTTACAGCTTGCCTTCATGTGGATCTTCTTCCCTCCCCTTAAAAAATAAATAAAAATAAAATAGAAATTTGTCAAAATCCTATTTTCCAATATACACATTTCTTATGCGTTATGATCCTCTTATAGTACCACTAGATTCCACCACCTAGCAGGCCCTAACAGGATCCTCTCATTCCAGGACTTCAATGCAATATGGCAATATGGTGGCCCTTTGTACAGATCGTCAATAGAAGTCAATAGAACAGGAAAAGGTTGACCGCAGTCGCAGGTGTAAAGCAATAGTGAGAACTTTATTGAAGATAAAAAGCCATCAAAACGACTTCATATGACATCATAAAGCATCAATGCAGACCTGGCAGTGATTAACGCATTAGACAAATCAAAATTTGCTTAATCATGATTAAACTAATTTTGATTCATGAAATGCGTTCATCTCTGCCAGGTCTGCATTGTTTTATGGTGTTATATGAAGTCGCTTTGATGGATTTTTATCTTCAATTAAGTTATCAATATTGCTTCACACCTGCGAGTGCAATCAACCTTTTCCTGTTCTATGGACTACTTATCCACATGTCTGGTGGTGCTGCCCTATGCTCAGAAACTTTTGGACTGAAATCTTCAACATCCCCTGCCATATTGAAAAAACTCAAAATGCCCAGACCGGTTGATCCAACTACTCAATCAGCATTTCCCAGCCATTACCACATCACAATCCTAGCTTCACACTAGGTGGCAACAATTACCAATAGTATAAATATAATGGCAGATCAAAGTATCATGAAATATTGATCATAAAAAGTATAAAAACATGCAGACACAGGGCCAACTTTCTCTGAGGGACCGTCAGGGGCAGACGTGGTTTCCCTATTAATCAGTGATGTTTTGTACATGTTGGTCTATTTTTTAAGACATGTAAAAACCTACCCACTGGGTCAGATTTACAAAAGGAATGGACAAGAGCAGGGATAAACCAATAAAGTCTCTTGATTACTCCTTCCCTTTCATCAAGAGATAAGGCTTGCCATACATGCCACTCGTGAAGCTGTCCATTGTATTAAACATGCTGAGTGGGCAGTGTTACATCAGATGCTACCAGGAAGTTTGGGCACAATAGCCATTGCCAGAGGGTGACAGCATTTTTATATGTTGACACTCAACTGCTGTAACACCATCTTCTTACACACACACACTGGACCCGAATGTGTTTATGTGGAGCAGGATTCATTAAAATGGAGCGCTTCTGATCTTAATAGTAAAAGGTATCACTGGACTCTGGTGAGTGAGCTGTATCTGATATATGCATAAAAAGTGATTGCAAATTTGAAGACGGATTGAACACAAAAAGCAGCAATATGTTACATCACAACAGAGTGGACTTTTTACTTTCACATTGAACTCTGCTTTTGCTGAAATTTTATGGGAGCATACTAGTATTTATCTAGGTTTGTTTAATAAGCACACATTTATTTATTCAGTAATCTAATCAAACCCAGGTTTTACGCATAATTTACTTTAAATTATATTTATTCAGTGCAGGGCACATTTAAGGTATTACAGAAGTAAAAAATGCCACATAAACCAAGACTTGACCACAACTGCTGGGATTAGGGACAGCAAATATAAAAAAACAGGTGCATAAAAAAAAAAAGTGTGAGCACTTATTAATGGCCCGACATGTTCCAAGCTTTCTTTAAAGTCGCTTGTCTCCACAAATGACTCATCAAGAACTATTAAAATCTGTAAGCAAATGTACATCTAAAACAAGAAGAAACCACAAAGACTAACCACTTCTTTCACCAAATCTTCAACTATAAGCCCCTGTTCATTTGTACGAAGATTGGTAACCCACATCCATCCATCTTCTAACTCATTGTGGACAATAAACATATCACCTTTCAAGAAACTGCAAAAAAAAAAAAAAAGACAAATTAGAATATATACATACTCCATGCCACACACTTCAAATAGAGTTTGTACAAACAAAAAAAAAAAAAAATGATGTGCTGAATCACGCCACACACTGACCCCATCACACCAGGAAACGGACAGCTGGTGGAGCAGTAAAGCGCTGCGGCAGCTGTGCGAGTAAAGCGCTGCGGCAGCTGTGCGAGTAAAGCGCTGCGGCAGCTGTACGTTCCTGTGTGAACTTGGCCATGAGCTTCTGAAAATTGTCATGTTTTAGGAATTATTGATTTGGTTTGAATTTCACACTTTTTTCAGAAAAGCTTTAAATACAGTGGTTATTTTAACTAACTAAATAATGATTCAAACTAGCAAGGCAGAAGGTCAAAGCCATTAGACAAGGTAAGTACGAGCCTGTGACAAAGCACAGAATGATGATATTTGCACAGATTCTCTACAGTGACAGTCGTAAAATAAAACTAGACAAACAATTATTTTCTTGCATTTTTATTATTTTTTTAAACTAGGAGACTGCAAAGCATTGCAGATCGCAGGTGCAATGCAGAGCTCCTGAAGATTTTCAGTGTAAGCCGTCTGCTCCAACATCACATGGGCAGGCAGTTACACAATGACAGGAAGCATCATTGAACTAGTTCATTGAGAACTACAATCCGACAAGTGCATGTTGGTACTTGTAGTTCTCCCATTCACAGAACTCAGTGAATGAATGAGACAGCAAGGTGGGCGGAGCCTTGCATGGTCACTTTATTTTATTTTTTTTAATTGTGACAGAGGGCGCAAGGAGAAGATCCCCAGCACGCTGTCACAATGGAGGAAAGAAAAAAAACAAACATGTACTAATTCAGTATCACAAGCAGTAACAGTTTGTGACCAACCAATATGATCATAGCTGAAATGTAGACATTTCACTGGTCCATACAAGATATACAGGTGCGAGTGCTGAAGTGTTTAAATCATTTTTTTAATCTGAGAAACCAGAAAATATAGCTAGAATATGTAACCCTCCTAATTTACCTTATTTCATCTGTGTCTGGGACTTTAGTGTATGGAAGAATGGCACGCACTCGCCGTCTGTCTTCAACTGGCTGCAAATAGAGTAGAAGGCTCAAAAAAAAATTCTGTACATACATAATGTGAACATTTGTTAACTACCTTTGCTCAATAGTAGTTAACAAAAAAAAAAAAAATCAAGACCCCTGCAACCAGGAAGACTCTGCAATTAGTCATCTACAGGACAAATCTTTATTGAAATAGACCTATTAGAGAAAAGGAGTGACAACCACCCCAAAGTCTTGCTAATCTGAGCACAGGACAATGTTAATTTCCAGGTTGCCCGGAGGTGCGCTGCAATGATCTACAACAAAATGCTGGATTTTAGTGCACTGGACAGGATTGCAATGCGCTGCTGTACATCGACATGAAGTGTCTTTTGTTCACTTCAAATAAAGTTACTTTTTCTTCAAACAAAAAAAGGTAGCTGTGTGATACGCTGAATCACACACACCACACTGCCTCTACAGCTGGTTCACTGAAGCTAGAACGGATAGCTGTCGTACAGTAAACCCGGTTTACTGTGCAGCAGCTGCCCATTTGTGTGTAAAGGGGCCTTAAGAGTTGGCAAGTTATGCATTTGTATAAATAGGATGAGCGGTGTATGCGCACCGTTCAGTGAGGATGACGGGAATCAGCTTACCCATCTTTGTTAATCATGTTACTACACAGATATTCTAAATCCATAGTCACTAGCAATGCATTTTGTTATAAATGCTATATACTGTGACATTTGTTCAGGAAATCTGTGGTTTTGTGCTGGAGGCTAGCAGTATTTGGGGAAAATGGCTTTACACTGCATCTTATATTACTTACCTCTGGTGGTGCCACAGGAAACAAGAGCTTCTCTTCTTTCAATAAACATGACACATGACTGTAATAGCCTATAAGATCTGAAAGTGAAGAAAACCGTCTGCCTCCAATGTAGAAATCACCACACATTGCTATAATCCTGGGGGGAAAAAAAAGTAAATGAAAAATATTTTATGAAATATATTTGGGAATATACTCTTCCTTATCTGGCATAACCATGCACCTAATGCTAAAGTATTAAACTGCATTCACCACTGACAAAAAACTGCATGCATTCTTTAACCACTTCCCGCCCGGTCAATAGTAAATTGACGTCCGGGAAGTGGCTTCGTTATCCTGACTGGGCGTCATATGACGTCCTTCAGGATAACAGCCGCCGCGCGCCCGTGGGGGCGCGCATCGCGGCGATCGGTGGAGCGGTGTGTCAGTCTGACACACCGCTACACTGATCTCGGTAAAGAGCCTCCGGCGGAGGCTCTTTACCACGTGATCAGCCGTGTCCAATCACGGCTGATCACGATGTACACAGGAAGAGCCGTTGATCGGCTTTTCCTCACTCGCGTCTGACAGACGCGAGTAGAGGGGAGCCGATCGGCGGCTCTCCTGACAGGGGGGGTATGCGCTGATTGTTTATCAGCGCAGCCCCCCCTCAGATGCCCACACTAGACCACTAGGGAAGCCCCCAGGACCACCAGGGAAGCCCCCAGGACCACCAGGGAAGCCCCCAGCATGTGGATGGCCAGGTACATCCCCCATGGCCATCCACATGTTAAAAAAAAAAATCAAAAAATATGCCAATCAGTGCCCACAGATGGGCACTGATTGGCACATCATATTTAATAAAAAAAAAAGTAAAAAAAAAAGGATTCCCAGCAATGCCACCCATAAGTGTTATCAGTGCCACTCATCAGCGTCCATCAGTGCCACCTATCAGTGCCCATCCGTGCCCACCCATGCCCACCTATCAGTGCCCATCCATGCCACCTATCAGTGCCCATGCATGCCACCTATCAGTGCCCATCCATGCCACCTATCAGTGCCACCTATATGTGTGCATCAGTGCCACCCATAAGTACCCGTCAGTGCCGCCTATGAGTGCCCATCAGTGCCACCTGAGTGCCCATCAGTGCCGCATACCAGTGCCACCTATCAATGCCCATCAGTGCCACCTATCAGTGCCCATCAGTGCCGCCTATCAGTGCCCATCATCAGTGCCACCTCATCGGTGCCCCCTAATTGGTGCCACCTCATCGGTGCCCATCAGTGCCGCCTTATCAGTGCCCATTAGTGCCGCCTTATCAGTGCCCGTCATTGAAGAAGAAAACGCACTTATTTACAAAAAAAATTAACAGTGACAAAGAAAAACTTGTTTTTTTGCAAAATTTTCGGTCTTTTTTTGTTTGTTGCGCAAAAAATAAAAATCGCAGAGGTGATCAAATACCACCAAAAGAAAGCTCTATTTGTTGGAACAAAATGATAAAAAATTTGTTTGGGTACAGTGTAGCATGACCGCGCAATTGTCATTCAAATTGCGACATCGCTGAAAGCTGAAAATTGGCTTGGGCGGGAAGGTGTATAAGTGAAACTCAGGACTGAATCAAGCAAAATTAGGTAAATGTGTTACAGCCTGTAGCCCCAACAAATTTTTCATAAAAATGGAAGTCGACTGGTTGCTATGCACACCTTTAGCACAGTTTTCATACATCCAAGTCCTATATGGCAAAAGGAAACACTCTTCCTTTAGAAAGTTAAAAAAAAAAAAAAAAGCGAAAGAAGCAAATCCCAGAGATATGCATGTAGCTTTTTAGTTAACCTGTTGATTATAGATCACAGAAGTGGACCTTCTTCTGAGGCATCGTATACATGTGCTACTGTGTTTGTGCTGGAAGCCCACCCTATGCATGTCCCCAGCAGGGAGATCAAGCAGTTACAGGCACCTCTAGGTCATACTAATGATCAGGACGGCCATCCCCAATCACAATTGCTGTGATAGGATACCACAGAGATAGCTTTGTGAAACCCACCCATGTACTGGCTTTCTTCTCTGAATGGTACAATGAAGGTAATTACTAGAGGGACTGGAGCAGCTGTGCATGGCAACCAACTTCTAGCTTTAATTTTCAAAGCTCAACTGAACAAGCTAAAACTTGAAGCCAATTGGTTGCCATGCAAAGATTCTTCAGACACTGGCTGCTCCAGTTTCATTTGTAATTTTCCCTGGATAAGTAGAAAAAGGTATATAAAAAAGGCCAAACATAAAACAGCTAGATTTGCACTTGATCAGGTTTAATGCCGGGGCTACAAGGGCGCATTTAACCCTTTCTTTGGCCGCTAGTGGGGGTTAAAAGCACCCTGCTAGCGGCCAAAACAGTGCCGCTAAAACAGTAGTAAAGCGCCACTAAAACTAGCAGTGCATTACCGCTAAACCAGATATGATTTACATGGATAAGATACATCGATATATACAGTTTTACCAACACACACCAACGCTGCAAACTGCATTCAGGCATCAAGGGAATGGATTAATCAGAACACAGACTCAAATAATCAAAAAGTTACCTAAATTATTGTACAACATTTAAATATTTAACAGCTGCAGAATTTTAATTTTTATTTTACAGATCGACATTAAAGTGGAACTATAGGCAAACCTTTTTTTCCCCCCATTTTGGATTTTGGTCCCTTGAAGGTTTATTTTTGCCATCTGTGTCCCATTTGGGGAGATTTACCTTCACTTCATGTCCCATAGCCAAACAGGAAGAGAGGAAATCCCAGCAAATTAAGGGAATCTCTTGGGGACCCCCTAGGTCACCCGAACTAGCGACCCCATTAGAAGATTCTACCTCTATTACTTTTCTGGGGACAACTCAAAATTTTTGAATTTTCTTTTACTTTCAATGATAATGGTAAACAAGACAAATAGAGAGTGGGGATCTCCTTAATGGGGGCACAGACAGCAATAAGAACCTGACAGATGTTCTAATCAATCTCCACTCTATCCAAAACTAAAAGAATGTTGGCTTCAGTTATACTTTAAGCAAAAATAATAAATAAAAAAAAATAAAAAAACTACTACAGGGTACGAGATTACGGTTTTATAAAATTACCATTTACAGGTGTCACAGCCTGAAACAGGCAACATTCCATCTCGGTTTAGTCAAAGTTATTCTTTGCTTCCCTTTTTTTTTTTTAGCTAGCCAATTAGGGGGGGGGGGGGCAGGTCAGTGCTGTGTGTCTGAACGGAGCGGTAACTTGGCTAAGGTGTCCCCATAGCAAGCTGCATTCTATGGGGGAACTGAAGAGGGAGGGACCAGGATCACAGGAGAGGGACCCAAGGTGAGGAGGATCCGGGCTGCTCTGTGCCAATCCACTGCAATAGAGCAGGTAAGTATAACCTGTTTATTATTTTTATAGGGGGGGGGGGGGAGGACTTTACAATCACTTCAAACTCTATAACAAAATATATGTCTTAACCATTCATTTCACAGCTGAATATGGAAAAAAGAAAGCAGCAGACAAAAAAATGATAAAAGCATTAGTTTATTAAGGATTAATATATGACTTACCTAAAATGTGTGACAACATTTGTTTTACTAAGAAAGGAAAGGACAAAAGATCCCGGCCTACGATCACTTTCCCTGATCAGATAGCTTCCAGTCCTTCCAGCTTGATGCAGTCTCTCCTCCGCAATCATTCTATCCAGTTTGCCGTGATACCATCTGAAACAGCAGAGGGGATATGTTATTTACACTGAAAAGTAAAAACAGAAAAAAAAAATAAAGCAAACTTGTGCATACTCCCCCCACCCATTTAAAAAGAAAAATCAAACTCCCATGTAAAACATCAGGTACCTCCGGAGACCCCTATGGTAGCTTTCCTCTCCTAATCTTGGCCATGGCAGCTCTGAAAAAAACAACTTGCAACTATGGTTGCTAGCTCCAACCCCTCAGTCATTACTACTGTTGTGATATTGGTGTAGTAAATCGGGAAGAGGCAAGACCTAAGATTCTGGGCAATATACTACATTGTGCAGGAAAGCAGGCATACACACATACACACACACACACTAAAACCCACAACATATAACTTATATCTCACAAAAGTCATGTGCCAAAATTGAATATGACCAACAACTCTGTAACTACCATGAATACCTGCCAATCGCTTAACTTGCCCAGAGGTGTTACACTCGCCGGGGTAGGCAACCTTTGAGAGGTGGAGATCTACTATGACAACATGGAAAGTGCAAAGATTACCGGGGTGCCGGCCCTTTTTAAGAAGTTAACGAGCAAGCCCCCAGAGGCCAGTAGTGGGTAGGGCAGTGTACAGAGGTCAGTAAAATGTATTGCAGTGTACAGAGATCAGTAGGATGTAGAGCAATGTAGGGATTAGTAGGGCAGATGACAGGGCATCAACAGGGCAAAGACCTAAGTGTCAGCAAAGCAAAAGACAGGGGGTCAGCAAGGCAGTGTAAAGGGGGTCAGGAAGGCACAGTACAGAGGGGCATGGAGGGCCCGGTATGGGGGGGCGGCAGGAGGGCACACTACCAGGAGGGTCTAGGGGGGGTATGGAACTGGAGAGTCTGGAAGGTACAGTACTGGAGGGTCAGGAGAGCATGGTACAGTCCTGGGGGTCAGGAGGGCCCATAAGTGGTTTCTTGATGCCGAGCAGGGAAGCTTCTGTGGCAGGTCTACCTGTTCTGGTGCACTGATCCCCACCAGCCCTCTATTGTCAGTTGTCACATGATGTCACCCATGCCTTGAATGAACTGGAAGAGAGCTGACAGGTACCAGCACACTGCATATGGGGGGGGGGGGGGGGGGGCACAATAGCCCAAACTTGCCCGAGTGCCGTCAAAGCTGACAGTAAATCCTAGGCAGCAGAGGCATTCCCTGCTGCTTCTCAGCTTGAGAGCTCAGACAATAAAACGCCTGAGCTCATCGGTTCAGTGCTCTGCGACTCGGGTTTCAGCAGGGCCTCGGGTGCGATCTACCCACCACCTGCCGTTGGTCAACAGGTAGATCGCGATTGACGGGTACAGTAACATGAGTAACCATCATTTACAATCTGATTGATTGAGGCCAAACAAACTTTTCATTATCCTACAAAAATTATCTGGAAGAAAAAAATCACAAATCACAAGATTGTTCAATGCGGTACACACACCTAAAGTAATACACTTAGTACCGGTTTCCTAATCGAGATACAGCGGTCACATGACCCAGATCTTTCCGCACGGAAACATAAGCAGGAGGAGCTTCTAGTCCTCTGCTGCTGATCATATATTTAAAAAAAAAAAAGCCTTTGGAATACAGAGTAAATGTAAATATCAATAAAACAGTTTTACAATACAAATATATACTTGAAATCCAATCTTTATTATTATTTGGTAGGGCTGTGGAAATTAAAGTTTAATTCCTTGATTAATCTTTAATTTTTTTGATCGATCAAAATTCTTTTGATCACTACTCACCTCTCCGCCAGCTTCCGGGTCTTCAGGGTGTTCCGGAGATCCGGTGACGTCATGGACATAGACGTCACTGGACTCCTCCCCCTTCCCCAAGTGCCTCCATCTGCTAACGAAGGGAAGGGGGGAGGAGTCTGGTGACGTTGAAGTTCTGATTGAACGTAACGTGTACGGGGGAGGAGCTACGCATGACTTAACCCGCTGTTGCCCTACGGAATTAACACGATTGTCGGCTTTACATGCAGTGTTTTTATCATCTTTATGTGAGTAGTTTGTGTTTGAACAAAAAATTTATCTTATACTTAAGCGGTGAGCACTCAGATCTTTTCTTTCTACCCATGACCTGGCGTCTTTGCTGAGATCTAAGGAGACGGGAGAGAAGTTTATGGTCCGTGTTAACCCTTTTGATACCCGCTTGCATGACCACCTGTTTGCACCGGGGTCCATGCCATAAGGTGAGAGTGATTATTTAGACCGGAGGTGGAGGGATTGTCACGCTACTGTGGAAAAAGAATTACTTACGTCAGTGCTACAGTTTGAATTTAAAACGTATTTGTGTGGACTGTGAAGTTAAGTCATGGATTGTGGAAACTAACTAGTGTCGGGTGATTGTATATAGTGTATACCACATTTACCACTGACTAATGCAGAGTTTCAATGCAAGGAGATCAGCTAAAAGTAGTTGGATCTGTATGTGCGTTATAATTAATCGAAATTAGTCGATTAATCGATTAAAGAAGAAAAAAATCGAAATCGAACATGAAAATTTTAATCAGCAACAGCCCTATTTGGAAATCACATCATGTGGGCGGATTTCTGACAGCCACAGGCTGTGTCACTCCCCTCCACCCTTTGTCTTAGAATAAGAGGGGGTGAATCCTCCAACAATCTACATGTAATAGCCTGCCCCTATTGGGTTTAGCTGGTTAGTAGGAGTGGAGGAGGGAGGGAGTGGGCTGTCATTTACCACATTGTATACACTCACATGTTGTGACTCTATAGTCACATGGGCTGCTCAGATGTGATAGGGTGGAAATGCTCAGCATAGAAACTCACTGAAAACTGAGCATGTGCAGAGTTGCAAATCAATTGGGGACAGAAGATGGAGACAGAACAGCAGGATCAACCAGGTTTTTTTTTTTTTACATAATACAAATCTTATAGTGACTGAGTATGAACAGCATGTAGTTTGTAAATTATGTGGATTTAGTGATTTAAAAGATCATACAAATCTATTTTCCTAGGATCAGATTTTCTGTCCAGACCAGTCAAAATAATTTAGATGAAATTGATTGTCTGTCTCCCCCCCCCCCAAATCAAATCGATGACACAATGGGGAGATCTACCAAGACTAGATCACTCAGAATCTGGTGCAGCTGTGCATGGTAGCCAATCAGCGTCTAACTTCAGCATGTTCAATTAAGCTTTTATAATAAAACCTGGAAGCTGATTGGTTTCTATGCAGAACTGCATCAGATTTTGCACTCTCCAGTTTTAATAAACCAACCCAAATATTTGGCTATTCAATAGATTTGAGCATACCCAAATCTGTGACAAATCAGAGACCGCTGTTTTTGATAAGTGTATAAGGGGTTGTCATATGATTATGATACAAGAGATTTTCTATAGAATGTTTAACCATTCATGCCTAAGCCTATTTCTGACATTTGTTGCTTACAAGTTAAAATCTGTATTTTTTTGCTAGAAAATTACTTGGAACCCCCATACATACATACATATACATATACATATATACATATATATATATATATATATATATATATATATATATATATATATATATATATATATATATATATATTACTATATATATATAAATTTATTTTTTTTTTTTTGCACAGACCCTAGAGAATAAAATGGTGATCGCTGCAAATTTCTTTTATGTCACACGGTATTTGCGCAGTGGTCTTTCGCAATTTTTTGTGTGAAAAAGACACTTTCATGAATTAGAAACAAAAGCAGTTTTTTTTTTTTACAATATGAAAGATGAGGTTACGCCAAGTAAATAGATACCCAACATGTCTTTTAGCCGCATCGGTTGTTGTTACTAAAAAGGCAACCGCTGGCTCTAAAAAATGGTAGCAGGTTGATGCTGCAGCTGCAGGCATCACCCTGGTATAACCCTTTCGTGCTGAGAACGCATATTTGCATACGTCTGCATGAAGGGGTTAAGCACCTGTGATTATGTTCACTTAATACCAGATTTAATACCAGGTTGGTCATATAAATTGGGCAATATGTTTTAAGCAGTGCAAATGCACATCTTTTTTCAATCACCACTTACCACTGTGGGAACAAAATTTGTATTTGCAGCAGCTTAGAGGTCAATTTAAACAAGGTCTCTGTATTTTATATATCACTTTGGCAGCACGCAGCACCATTTTTCTTTATTGTGAAGAATCATTCAATCTACCTAACTGGCAGGATGCACAACACCCAGCAAAAAGTATGGAATCGCCACTCTTGGAAAATGTTCATTCAAATTGTTTAATTGTGTAGAAAAAAAAATAAAAAAAATCAGACATGCCACAAAACTAATTTAACCACTTGCCGACCGGCTCATGCTGATAAACGTCAGCAAAGTGTCACATTCCCGCAAAACGTAGGGGTACGTTGTTCCCTTTAGGATCCACCTGAGGTGCTCCCGCTGCACGGTGGGGGACCCTATGCATGTGGCCGGCAGGTGCGATCGCTGCCGGCCACTCGCGATCACGGGCGCAAGAGCCAGAACAGGGATTTGTGTGTGTAAACAGATAAATCCCAGTTCTGTCAGGGGAGAGGAGACAGATTGTTTATTCCTAGTAAATAGGAACAGCGTTACGTCTCCTCCCCAGTCAGTCACATCCCCTCACAGTAAGAAAAACACACACACACACACACAACACACACACACACACTAGGGAACACATTTAACCCCTTGATCGCCCACTAGTGTTAACCCCCTTCCCGACCAATGACATTTACACAGTAATCAGTGCATTTTTATAGCACCAATTGCTGTAAAAAAAAAAAAAAAAAAAGTCAATGGTCCCAAAAATGTGTCAAAAAGTGTCTGATCTGTCTGTCGCAATGTCACAGTACTGCAAAAAAAAATAAAAATAAAAAATAAATAAAAAAAAATAAAATCGCAGACCACCGCCATTACTAGTAAAAAATTCAAATACGGTAATAAAAATGCCATAAATCCTTTCCCATAGTTTTGTAGATGCAATAAATTTTGCGCAAACCAATTGATATACTCTTATTGCAATTAATTTTTTTACCAAAAATATGTAGCAGATTACATATTGGCCTAAACTGAGGAACAAATTGTTTTAAAAATATATATATATATTTGGGGATATTTATTAGAGCAAAAATTAAAAAAAAAAAGTGTTTTTTTTTTTTCAAAATTTCAGTCTTTTTTTGCCTTTATAGTGCAAAAAATAAAAGCCACAGGAGGTACCACCAAAAGAAAATAGGATTTTTATAACAGCTTACCTGTAAAATCCTTTTCTTGGAGTACATCATAGCACACAGAGCCTTAAGTATTTACTTAGGCCCCTTTCACACTTATACGACTTGTCCCCACGATTTGGGACTGCAAAGTAGCATGACAAGTCGTTCCCCATGATTTCCAATGACAGCCATTCAGAACTGGACGACTGAGCTGTAGCCATTTGGTAAGTGGTTAAAAGAATATCATATTATTCCTTGCTAGTATGGTATAATATGGTATATAGTAATGGAAGCTGAAAGTGAACATACGCATTTTACTTTAGGAAAAAAAACTCTTTAAGGCCTCATGCTCACGGGACATTAAAATAACGTTATAAAAACGCCAGTAGCTTTGCAGTGAGTTTTTCATAATTTTTGCAATAGCGTTTTTCAGCGTTGGCGTTTTCTGTTTGGAAATTTTTTTTTCAACCCAATGGATCAAAAAATTCTGGTGAGCCACGTTTTTTGACGTTAGAGCGTTTCTACTGCTTAACCACCTCAATACCGCAGACTGTCATGACATCCACAAGGTGGATCTCCCATCCTGGGTGGACGTCATATGACGTCCTTCCATTCCCGGCCGCCGAGGGGGGCGCGTGCACCGCCCGCTGTGTCGGTCAGGAACCGGTGCGCGTGTGTCCGCCGGGCACCCGCGATTGCCCGGGAACACAGCAGGACCGTGGATCAGTGTATGTAAACACACAGATCCATGTCCTTTCAGTGGAGAGGAGACCGTTGGTGTGTTCCCAGTACAGAGGAACACCGATCGATCTCCTCCCCTTGCGAGTCCCCTCCCCCCACAGTTAATATGTTCCCTATGGTAGTCATTCTAACCCCTGCAGTGCCCCCTAGTGTTAACCCCTTCCCTGCCAGTCCACATTTACACAGTAATCAGTGCAAATTTATAGCAACAATCGCTGTGTAAATGTGAATGGTCCCAAAAATGTGTAAAAAGGGTTCCGAAGTGTCCGCCACAATGTCGCAGTCACAAAAATAAAAAAAAAAAAAAATTGCAGATCGCCGCCTTTACTAGTAAAAAAAAAAAAAATGCAAGAAGTCTATCCCCTATTTTGTAGACGATATAACTTTTGCGCAAACCTATCAATATACGCTTATTGCAATTTTTAAAACCAAAAATATGTCGAAGAATACCTATCGGCCTAAACTGGAGTAGAATTTTTTTTTTTTTTCTAATGAAATATTTATTAAAACAAAAAGTAAACAAATTTTTTTTTTCAAAATTGTCGCTCTGCTTTTGTTTATAGCGCAAAAAAAAAGAAAAAAAATGCAGAGGTGATCAAATACCACCAAAAGAAAAGCTCTATTTGTGGGGAAAAAAGGAGGTCAATTTTGTTTGGGTGCAACATCGCCAGACTGCGCAATTGTCAGTTAAAGCGACGCAGTGGACAGGAAGTATCAAAGAACTCTGGACAGCCGCACACCGGAGAAAGATAAAATCCTGTGTTTATTTAAAAAAGGGAATCACATCACATCTAGTGGTCCACAGCAAAACAAAAGAGGGGGTACAAAAGAGGGGGTACAAAAGCTGACGCATTTCGCACTATATACAGTGCTTACTCATTTGATACTTCCTGCCTATTGTGCTATTAGCCAGCACCTGGGGCTCCTGAGCAGAAGGAGCATTCGCCTTGAAGGGACATCTTGGAGCGGTGGTTACTTTTCCTTATCTATACCCATCTCTGGACTAAAGCGACAGTGCCGAATCGCAAAAAGTGCTCTGGAAAGGAAGGGGGTAAAATCCTCCGGGGCTGAAGCGGTTACCAACTCCTTTTTAAAGCCAAAAAACTCCCCAGCCAAAAACTGCTGATAACAGCCTATGTGTGCATGGACACATAGGATAACATTATTGGGAGTTTGACTGTAGAAAAAAAAATGTCTAAAGCCAAAGAACAGCTGCTGTAAAAACACCCAGTGTGCATGAGGCCTAAATGCTACGTTGTGATGAAGACACGGGAGGAAGAAAAATGGTTTGCGTAAATTGGTAGAACTATACTCACCTTCATTTAGGAGCTCTCCACAAGCCGCTGACATCTTCTGCTGGGCTGCTTCCGAGCAATGATTTTCGGCTGTTTTATTTGGCCAGGCAGAGATGACGTCATTCTTACGCTTCCCAACAAAACTGTACACCGAGCTGCATGTATGCAGATCAGGGTACACGACAGGCAGGTAAAAAAAAAAAAAAAAAAAAAACTGGTCTCTTTTGCAAAAATCCTGCGCGTCGACAATTATTTTACTACGCATCGATATGTCCTCGGGAGCGGCAGCTACAGCCATTCATTTTTTCAGGTAACAGTGATCCCAGCAGGCTCTACGTGTCTGCTGCTGGCTTACTGCAGCTGAGTGCAAGGTGTACCAAGATAGGCGTCGCAGCATACTAGATGTTAAATGACATGAATGACAAGAGGCAAGGAAGGATTTTTGCAATGCTATATGCCATATTAGCATTGTAAAATCCTTCCTTGCCTCTCATCATTCATGTCATTTATTATGCAATTGCAAATCAATGCTGCATTTTAGTGCCAATCAGTGCCAGCCACCTATTAGTGCCCAAAAGTGCTGCCTATCAGTGCCCAGTCAGTGCTCTTCAGTCAGTGCCAGCCATCGGTGCCATCAGTGCCCATAAATGCCGCCTATCCGTGCCATCTATAGGGCCCCAGTCAGTGCCCATCAGTCAAACTGTCACAAGACATTAAAAAAAGTATCAGTAATCGGTATCGGCAAGTACTTGGAAAAAAAGTATCGGTACTTGTAATCCATCTTAAAAAAGTGGTATTGGGACAACCCTAATCTATATCTATCCCCAAAAGGTTATAGGCAAGCGTTTTAGAAAAGATCCATAAACATGTCTTTAGGCATTACCAACAACCAAGTACATGGGTTAGGTTTGTGGAATTCCTCCCTGGAATACAAGTTGGGCAACCAATGCCTAAACAAGCAACCAGATTTCTCTGTGGTCTTGTCTGAAGATCAATAAACAAGCACCACTTGCGAGCAGAAAGCATAAGAATTGCACAGCATAAACATGTGTAATCATAAATGTGAACTTTCAAACTAAGCAAACTTCAAAAATAAGGAACTAAGCTTTTCTTTTTACCAACATACTTTTGAAGCCACATCCTCAGCAATGCTTCAATTATCTAATTATTTTGAAGCAGCACAAGCTGAATACTGAGATTAAGCAGACCTTTGGTTGATTGGTGACAGTGGTTCATTTGAGCAGCATTCGGCAATTAAAAGAAAGAAAAGCATGAACTCAATATCCTCAGGAAACCCCTCACTGTACACATTTACAAAAAAAACAGGATATACGTAGTAGTTGAAATTAAGATAGAAACCAGCTTATGGCATTTTATCACTATATGCAAGCAAAACAAAATAATTAGAAAGTTTTTTAGCGGCTCCTTGCAGAAAAAAAAAAAAAAAAAAAAAGTATTCAGTATCTAAAATGTTTTTTCCTGTATCCCAGTCCTTCAATATTACAATGATCTGGTTTAGGAAATTATTTTATTAGATTAACACTTCATTTTCAGCAAACTCAAATTAATCTGAATGCTTAACCGCTTCAATACAGGGCTTTTAAACACCCTTCCTTACCAGAGCACTTTTTGCGATTCGGCACTGCGTCGCTTTAACTAACAATTGCGCGGTTGTGCGACGTTACACCCAAACACAATTGACGTCCTTTTTTTCCCACAAATAGAGCTTTCTTTTGGTGGTAATTGATCGCCCCTGCGGTTTTTATTTTTTGCGCTATAAACAAAAGAAGAGCGACAATTTTTGAAAAAAAACACAATATTTTTTTACTTTTTTGCTATACTAAATATCCCATTTTTTTAAAAAAAAAAAAAAACAATTTTTTTCCTCAGTTTATGCCGATACGTATTCTTCTACATATTTTTTGTAAAAAAAAAAAAAAATCGCAATAAGCGTATATTGATCGTTTTGCGCCAAAAGTTATAGCGTCTACAAAATAGGGGATAGATTTATTGAATTTTTTTTTTTACTAGAATGGCGGCGATCTGCGATTTTTTTTCGTGACTGCGACATTGCGGCGGACACTTCGGACACTTTTGACACATTTTTGGACCCATTCACATTTACACAGCGATCGTTGCTATAAAATTGCAATGATTACTGTGTAAATGTGACTGGCAGGGAAGGGGTTAACACTAGAGGGCGCGGGAGGGGTTAATGTGTTCCCTGATAGGAGTGATTCTAACTGTAGGGGGAGGGGACTCAAGGGGAGGAGACCGATCATGTGTTCCTCCGTACTGGGATCACATGATCGGTCTCCTCCCCGCTGACAGGACGTGGAGCGGTGTGTTTACACACACAGCTCCACGGTCCCGCCCGGTCCCGTTGTTTTAACGGGCAATCGCGGGTGCCCGGGCGGACATCGCGGCCGCGGGGCACTCGCACCGGGTCCCGAGCGATGCCGCGGGCGCGCGCGCCGCCCAGGCGGCCGGGAATCCGAGGACGTCATATGAAGCCCACCCAGGATGGTAGATCCACCTTGTGGGCGTCATATTACAATACGCGGGTATTGAAGTGGTTAATATTTTATGCACTTTCTTTGTTGAGATCCTTGCATATTTACTTCATTGAATTCTGTGACATGTATTCACCATGCTGTATTACACTGCTGGTGTTCTAAAATTAAAGTGTATGCTGTGACCATAGAACTCCTTAACCACTTCCGGACCACAGCACACTGATATACGTCCCTATTTGGGGACAAAAATAGGATTTTTGTACTCAACCGTAAAATCCTTTTCTCTGAAGTTCATTGACGGACACAGCACTTTCATCTTGACCTTAGGGTTATATCGCCACCTTTAGGAGAGGACTAGGCAGAACAGGTAAGTAAAAATTTTTTAAAAAAAAACATTGCACTCTAATCTTGACCTTAGGAGAGGACTAAGCAGAACATAGAAAAAAACAAGCACAATACCCCCCAGGGGGCGGTCCTACTGGCTATAACTCCCCACTCTGCTCCCAGCAGCTCAGTTCATCAAAAAGCAGTACAAACATAAATAGGAGGGGTGGGTGCTGTGTCCGTCAATGAACTTCAGAGAAAGGGATTTTACGGTAAGTATAAAAAATCCCATTTTCTTTTTCGTTCATTGATGGACACAGCACTCTAATCTTGACCATAGGGATGTCCCCAAGCAGTGTCAAAAACGAGGGGTGGGAACACAGAAAAAGAAAACTCCACCCACAACAAAAATATAACTCCCCATCCTTGCGGCCGAAGCCTGCATCCGAAGATGTGCCCACATCGACCTTGTCAAATTTGGTGAAAGTGTGTACCGACGACCAGGCAGCCACCTTACACACCTGGGAAACTGACGCTTTATTCCGGAAGGCCCAGGAAGCACCAATTGCCCTGGTAGAATGCACCGTAATGGGAAAGGGAGGCGCTCCCCCCCTTATGGCATAAGCCTGAACAACGATCTGTCTGATCCACCGAGAAATGGTGGCCGACGAGACCACCAGGCCCTTCTTCAGACCAGCCACCGAGACAAAACAGAGTCCGACCTCCGGAAAGGAGCCGTAGCAGACAGATACACCCGCAGAGCCTGGACCACATCCAGAGAATGTAAGACAACCTCCTTGGGATGCGACGGCCGAGGACATAAGAACAGAAACACAATGTCCTCATTTTGATGAAAGGCAGAAACTACCTTCGGAAGAAAAAAGAGGGCTGCGGATGCAGCACCGCCTTATCCTTGTGGAGAATCAAATAGTGAGAAGTTCATGAAAACGCCGCCAACTCAGAGACCCGCCTTGCGGATGTAATAGCCACTAGAAAGACTACTTTCTGAGAGAGCGTCAGTATAGGGATCTCCCTATTGCTCTTGAACAGTGGTTTCTGGAGCACCGAGAGCACCAGATTCAGATCCCACGGGGGCAGCAGCAGGCGTACCGGAGGAGCCACATGCCGAACCCCCTGAACAAAACGTACGCACCAATGAGCGAGATGCCAGGGGGTCGCTGAAAAAAGATAGCCAGAGCTGATATCTGCCCCTTAAAAGGTGCTTAATGCAAGCTTCTGATCTGCTCCCTGCTGCAGAAACCTGCTGCAGATCCTGGAAAAAGAATATGAACGCGGATGCCACCCCACCTCCTCACACAGGGAGATGTAGGCCTTGCAAGTGCAATGATAAATCTTCCGGGAAGAAGACTTTTGCGCCCTTAGCATTGTGGAAATCACGGAAGCCGACAGCCCTCAGCGCCTGGCTTTCAACAGTCAGGCCATTAAAGCCAGAGACAGTAAAGCAGGTTGGAGTATCGGACCTTGAGACAGAAGGTCCTCCTGCATCGGCAGCCGCCAAGGAACGTTCTCCACCATTCGTACTATGTCGGTGTACCAAGGACGTCAAGACCAGTCTGGGGCGATCAGAATCACTGGAATCCCCTCGGCCTCCACTCTGCGCAGCAGACAAAAGAAGGAGCCTAAGAGGGGGAAAGGCATAAATGAGCCGATAACGCCCCCCATGGGGCCACCAACGCGTCCGCTCAGGGATCCCTTGACCTGGCCACAAATCTCTGCACCTTCCGAATGAACCAAGAGGCCAGGAGATCCACATCCGGCATGCCCCACCTTAGGCAAATGAGCCGAAACACTTCCGGATGCAGTGACCATTCTCCCTGGTCCAGCAACTGACGACTGAGGTAGTCCGCCTGCCAGTTTTCTACTCCCGGAATGTACACAGCTGACAAAGCCGGCACGCGCCGCTCTGTCCACTGCAGGATGTGGGAGATCTCCAGCGCCGCTGCTGAGCTCCTTGTCCCTCCCTGATGATTGACATACGCCACCACCGTGGCTTTGTCCAATTGGATTCTGACCGGATGACCCTGCAGCCTCTGCGACCACGTGGAGAGGCACCGCCTGATCGCCCGCAGCTCTAGAACATTGATTGACAGGCGGGATTCCTCCTGCATCCAGCGACCCTGGGCCGACTGGATGCCCAAAATCCCCCCCCCCAGCCACTTAGGCTGGCATCCGTCATGATCACCGTCCAACGGAGAGGAAGGAACGATTCAACGATTCACGAACCTCAGCCACCAGAGAAGCGAAGCCCTGGCTAGCTGGCTCACCCATGGAATTTGAAATCCACCTGGGACATCAGTAACCGCACCGGAGTGAAGAGTCTACAGCTTGCTTAACCTCCTATTTGGACAGGATCTCTTTCTGCAAGACTCGAGTGTGGAATTGAGCATACGGTACCGCCTCTCGAAAGTGGCGTTACGACGTACGGGAGCGGAGATCGGCGCCAAATTTAAAAAAAGAAAAGCGCAGTACTGTATACAAAAAATACACACCCCCTTTGTCCCTAGTGGTCTGCCCAGTGCCCTGCATGTCATTTTATATAAAAAACGCAGAGATTGTCCATAGCAACCAAAAACCTTTATGTCAAAAGTGGTTTTAGACCAGCTAGAAAACAGTAAAAAATTAAAATCACAATTTATCATCAAACAATAAATTTAATGACAGCGACTATTCTGCAACTGAGAAATTTTCAGTGTTTTTGATTTGATTACATTATTGAATCATTTTTATATATATTTTTATTATATTATAATTTATTATTTTGTGTTTTAAACTTTATCATACCCGGGATGTCTACTAGACTCTGGTTCGGACAGATTTAAGTGAGTTATTCATAAGAATTGCATGCCTACAATATAAAAACGCCAAATTTCCATGCAAAATAATTGTACCGCTTTCAGCACCAAATTCCAGACAGAATCATACCGCCAGGGAGGTTAAAGGAAGAAAGACTCTCGCCTTTGAGGAGTCCAGAATCAACCCCAAATACTCCAGGCGCTGGGTTGGCAGCAACACCAACTTCTGGAGATTCAAGACCCAGCAAAACTCCTGAAGAGTCTGTATGGTGATCGCCACATCCTCCCTCAGTTCTGAAGCAGAAGGAGATCGTCCAGGTACCCCACAATCGTGATCCCTCGTCTCAGCAACGCCAGAATTGAGGCCAGCACCTTGGTGAAGACCCTTGGTGCTGACGCCAAGCCAAAGGGAAGAGCTACAAACTGGTAGTGCGCATCCCCTACCGCAAAGCGCGGGAACCTCTGGTGCCTGACAAATATGGGAACATGCAAGTATGTGTCCTTGATGTACAAGGATGCCAGGAAATCCCCCCTGATGAAATGCAGCGACCACGGAACCAACTGATTCCATCCTGAACCTTCGAACCCTCAAAACAATTGAGGGCCTTGAGATCCAGGACCAGACGGACCCCTTCCTTCTTCGGGATTGCAAACAGATTGGAGTAGAATCCCTGAAACCTTTACGACGTCGGTACAGGCACCATCACCCCCCCCCCCCCCGCAGTAGCAAGTCCTGTACCACCCCAAACAGGGCCTCCTGACGAGACTGAAGGTTGGAGGGAAAAAAAAAACACCTATCTGGCGGACAAGGAAAAACATTTTTTTAAAATAAAACCTATCTTGTAGCCTGACAAAATCAGCTCGCAGACCCACTGGTCCGCTTAGCCCATTCCGTAAGTGTTTGTGACAACTGAGCAGTTTCCAAGACCGGCCGCTTCGCCGACCCCACCACCGTAAACATGGACCGGGCAACCACCTCGGCCCTTCGGTCGGCGGGGTCCTTGAAAGTAGGGGACCCTTCCACTGGAATCGTGGTCATCTTATTTAACCTAGTCACCTGGGGGGGGGGGGTCAACGACCAGAGATGTCCATTTTTTCAGGATACTCTTCTCAATGGGGTAACGCACCGCCATTCACCTCAGGACTGAAGAGGCACGCTGCGGGCATTCCCACTCTCTGTAAATAAACTTATCAAAAAAAGTCATGTACGGAAACACCCTCACAGTGCAGACCGGCTTGTGGGACCCAAAAGGGACCGACACATCTGCAGATGCCCCAGCCGTATCCTCTAGCTTTACGTTATCCCGCACCGCCGTGATAAGGGCCCCCCAATATCGCTTTTTCCTGCGCTGAACCGGACGCAGAAGATTCCTCCTCGCTGTCCGAAGGGTCATGGTCCATGACCTCTGAAGCGCCAGAACAGGGGCAGCCTGCCATCATGGGGCCCGAATCTGAATCAGAGCTTTCCCCGGAAGATGGGGGGAGGGGGGGGGGATTTCTTAACCACCTTGCGCCCGCACGCCGCTTCCACCCTGGAAACAATTGATTCCAGGACCGCCGACAGAGCGTCCAGGGGCACCAAAGGTGCAGGGAAACTGGTTGCCAACACAGGGGTGTCTGGGGAGAAAGCACCAGCATCAGACGCCGTGCCTGACCCAGTCTTCACCTGTCACCCCCCGCACCTAAGGCAAGAGACAACAAAATGCCTACCCTCCTAGCTGCCGCAGACTGAGGGGCCCCCCTGCAGGACTCCCCACCCTGACCAAGGCGTTGTGCTGTGCTGTTCTCCCCTCTGCAGGCGTCAAAACCATGAGGTGTTGTGTGTCAGTTTCACTCTGTTCCTGGCTTAAACAGCCACCCAATGCTAGAGAACAGAAAACGTCCCTCGGGGCTACAAGAAAATGTCCGCCGGCCGCCTCAGCAAAAAGCGCAGAAAAGTGCCAGCTAAATGGCCACTGCGCTCCAAGAAAAGGGAAAATGGCCGCAGTTCCCATTCCCCCTGCATGGCGGCAAATGAGGGGAAAAAACGGCAGCACAACCCCCTGCCAGGACCCAGATACCACCCGGAGGGCCCCCGGGCCAGGTAAGTGCTCGACACCCCCTACGCCCAGCAAAGCAGCACCCCTCGAAAGGGAGAGAGGCAGGGAGAGAGAGACCCCCCTAATCGACCCCCCCCAGGGAGTGCCCAGCTGCTCCAGCCTGCCTAAGCAGAGCCATACTTACCCCTCCTGCAGGGACTGCTGGACGCACTCCACGGACAGAACCATCTCATCTCCCGCATAGTACGAAGTGGCTGACGGCCATGGCAACACTGACTCGGACAGCAGTAGCCCGGTCATATGTGTACCCCGGAGCATAGAGCTCGCCGGCCGCCCCGGACCAGAATGGGGGCCTGCTGCGGCCGACCCAGCGCGGAGCCAAGGTCTGCACGCGCTCAATGGCCAGGCTGGGGATACCACCAGGATCTATATTATCCAGCCTGTCACCCAGCCCAGCTGTTGATTGTAGAGATCACAGGAAGAAAAAAGCAAAACAAATTTCAAAGAAGCACTGGTCCCCACAGGGAGCCAGGTCCTTTTAAACTAGGCAGAAATAAACTGAGCTGCTGGGAGCAGAGAGGGGGGGGCTATAGCCAGTAGGACCGCCCCCTGGGCGGTATTGTGCTTGTTTTTTGCTATGTTCTGCCTAGTCCTCTCCTAAAGGTGGCACTATAAACCTAAGGTCAAGATTAGAGTGCTGTGTCCATCAATGAAGGAAAGAGAAAAAAAAAATGTTTAAACGTGCCCAGTCCCGCCGAGCTCGCATGCAGAAGCGAACGCATAAGCGAGTAGCGCCCGCATATGAAAACTGTATTCAAACCACACATGTGAGTCATCGCCGTGATCGGTAGAGCGAGAGCAATAATTTTAGCCCTAGACCCTCCTCCAACGCAAAACATGCAACCTGTAGAATTTTTTTTAAATGTCGCCTATGGAGATTTTTAAGGGTAAATGTTTGTCGCCATTCCACGAGCGGGGTGCAATTTTGAAGCGCGACATGTTGGGTATCAAATTACTCGGCGTAACATTATATTTCACAATCTAAAAAAATTGGGCTAACTTTACTGTTGTCCTATTTTTTTAAGTCAAAAAAGTGCATTTAAAAAAATAAAAATAAATAAAAGTGCGCTTGTAAGACCGCTGCGCAAATACGGTTTGACAAAAAGTATTCCAACACCGTCATTTGATTCTCTAGGGTGTTAGAGGAAAAAAAATTATAATGTTTGGGGGTTCCAAGTAATTTTCTAGAAAAAAAAAACTGTTTTCAACTTGTAAACTGTAAACTGTTTAACTTTTTTTTACATCAAAAATATATATTTTTTTTTATATATTACATTAATACAGTACCCGATGCTTTGCTATCCTGTCGCCCTCTGGGCGCTCCTCGAACACTGGACTT
>CM053026.1:133163154-133239244 GCA_028564925.1 Lithobates sylvaticus | reverse complement strand
TGGGCTCATATGACGTCCTACCATCGGGCCGCCTAGGGGCGCGTCTGGCGTTGCTCGGGACCCGTGAAAAGGATTGCCCGGGAAAACAGCGGACCGTGGAGCTGTGTGTGTAAACACAGAGCTCCACGTCCTGTCTCTGGGAGAGGTGTCCGATATGAGTGTGTTACCCCAATACAGAAGGAAACACCAATCGGTCCTCTGTCCCCTTGCTGGAGTCCCCTCCCCCCCTACAGTTAGATATCACTTGCAGGTAACGTATATTAAACCCTGCCTTGCAGCGCCCCTAGTGTTTAACCCCTTCCCTGCCCATTCCACATTTAAACACAGTAATCGGTGGCTAAGTTTTATAGCAAGACGGATCGCCAGTGTAAAATGTCAATGGTCCCAATACAATGTGGTCCGAAGTGTGCCGCCGCAAAGTCGCAGGGTCGACGAAAAAAAAATCGCCAGATCGCCGCAATAACTAGTAAAAAATAAATAAAAATATAAATGCAAGTAAAATCTATCTCCTATTTTGTAAACGCTATAACTTTTTGCGCAAACCCAATTAATAAATTCGCTATTGCGAATTTTTTTTTACCAAAAATATGTATAAGAATAGCGTATCGGCCTAACTGAGTAATAATATGTGATTTTTTTTGTATCAAAAAATTGGATCTTTATTATAGCAAAACGTAAGAAATTATTAGTGTTTTTTTGTCATAAATTGTCCCGCGCTTCATTTGTGTCATGGCGCAAAAAATGAAAATCCGCTAGAGAGTGATCAAAATACCGCTGCAAGAAGAAAGCTCTATTTGTGGGAGAAAAAAAAGGAACGTCAATTTGTGTTTTTGTCACAATTTTCTGCCAGTAATTCACATATACATCCTCACTTCCCTTGTTGGGTCATTGGCTTTTAAGGCTTAGGACCATCATGTGCAGCGGCTCTCTCACTCTTGTGAGAGTTTTTGCCAGGAAGGGGGGGGAGGCATTAAGAGGACCAATGGAGAGCTGCAGAGCTGGACGGTGTGCCTCTGTGTAAAATCCAGGAAGTGGGAAAACCAGGGGCAGCAGCTTCAGCTGCCCACAGTTAAGAATGGCTGCAAGCCAGGAATTCAGTGGAGGGAAATATTACAGCACCATATTTGGCCAAGTACAGAAATCACAGTGTATATTAAAATAATATTCAAAGTGGTTGGGAGGGAAGGCTTCAGAATGGCCTGAAATTCTTGTGAGCAGACTGCAGTTCCTCTTTAACCACTTTCAGCCCGGACTCCAATTTAGCAGCCATAGGACCAGGCCCCTTTTTGCGATTCGGCACTGCGTCGCTTTAACTGACAATTGCGCGTACGTCGATGCGACGTGGCTCCCAAACAAAAAAATGACGTCCTTTTTTTTTCCACAATCAGAGCTTTCTTTTGGTGGTATTTTTGATCACCCCTGCGGTTTTTTATTTTTTTGCGCTAATAAACAAAAAGAGAGCGTAGCAATTTTGAAAAAAACGCATTCTTTTTTTATTTTTTGCTATAATAAATATCCCCCAAAAATATATAAAAAAAAACATTTTTTTTTCCTCAGTTTAGGCCGATATGTATTCTTCTACATATTTTGGTAAAAAAAAAATCGCAATAAGCGATTATTGATTGGTTTGCGCAGAAGTTATAGCGTTTACAAGATAGGGGATAGTTTTATAGCATTTTTATTAATAATTTTTTTTTTTTACTAGTAATGGCGGCGATCAGCGATTTTTTATTGTACTGGTGGACTGCGACATTATGGCGGACACATCGGACATTTTTGACACATTTTTGGGACATTGTCATTTATACAGCAATCAATGCTATTTAAATGCACTGATTCCTGTATAAATGACACTGGCAGTGAAGGGAGATTAACCACTAGGTGGCAGTGTAGGGTTAAGTATGCCTAGAGGTGTGTTTCTTACTGGGGGGGGCAACTAGCTGTCAGCTAGTGAATGAGCTGATCTCTGCTCCAATCACAGGAGCAGAGATCGGCGTCACTAGTTGCTAGGCAGAACTAGGGGAGATGCTGTTTAGTTTCCGCAATCTCCCCCGTTCAGCCTTCCCTTGAGACTGATCGCGGGTGTCCCCGCGGCGGATCGAGTCCCGCGGGACCCGCGACCGGCCTCCGGGGGAGTCCCGAGCGGCGCGCGCCCGATGGCACGGCGGCATCTTAAAGGGGACGTATATATACGCCCTTAATGCCTGTCCGTGCCATTCTGTCGACGTATATCGTTCGTGCGCCGTTCGGGAAGTGGTTACCCACTGGGCACTTAAACCCCCTTCCTAACCAGACCAATTTTCAATGACAATTAGTCATGCAACACTGTACCTATATGACATTTTTGTCCTTTTTTTTTTCACACAAATAGAACTTTCTTTTGGTGGTATTTAATCACTGCTGTGTTTTAAATTTTTTGCGCTATAAAAGAGACCGAAAATTCTGTAATAAAAAAAAAAAAATGCATTTTCTTTGTTTCTGTTATAAAATTTTGCAAATTGGTAATTTTTCTTCATATATTTTGGCCAAAATTTATACTGCTACATATCTTTGGTAAAAATAACCCAAATCGGTGTATATTATTTGGTCTTTGTGAAAGTTAGTCTATAAGCTATGGTGCCAATCTCTGAAAATGTATCACACCTGAAGTACTGATGGCCTATCTAATTTCTTGAATCGCTAACAAGCCAGGAAAGTACAAATACCCCCCAAATGACTCCTTTTTGGAAAGTAGACATTCCAAGGTATTTAGTAAGAGGCATGGTACGTTTTTTGAAGTTGTAATTTTTTCCCACAATTCTTTGCAAAATCAAGATTTTTTTTTTCCCTCAAAATTGTTATTAGCAGGTTATTTCTCTCACACACATGCAAAGCACAAATTACACCCCAAAACACATTCTACTATTCCTCCTGAGTATGGCAATACCATGTTTGTGAGACTTTTACACAGCGTGGCCGCATACAGAGGCCCAACATGCAGGGAGCGCCATCAGGTGTTCTACGGGCATACGTTTCAAATCCAATTTGACTACCTATTACACTTTTGTGATTCACTGTAGTGCCATGGATGTGGCATGGCTGAGTATGGATGGTTATGGATAGGGGTGGATGGATGAGTATGGATGGATTAGTATGCTGGTTATGGATAAGTATGCTCAGTATGGATGGTTGAGTATGGATGGCTGGAATGGGCACATATCAGTGCTGTGGGCACTACACATCCAGCCCACAATGCTGCTGCCACCCATCTCTCCACTCGCATTGTACCAATAGGTACAGGGAGGGGAGAGTGGAACCGGACATGACGCCGGTATGTTTGCAAGTGATCACTCCGTCATTTGACAGAGTGATCACGTGGTAAGCAGCCGTTTACCATGATCCAGATGTTCTTGGGGGCGCGCAGGAGCGGGATTCTGGGAGGACGTCATAGTACGCTCTCCCAGAGTTATGGGCCGGTTGGTAAGTGGTTAATCTCAGTATAAATACAGCTGTTCTGTGAAGCCCTCAGAGGTTTGTTAGAGAACCTTGATGAACAAAAAGTATCATGAAGGCCAAGGAACACATCAGACAGGCCAGGGATAAAGTTGTAGAGAAGTTTAAAGCAGGGTTAGGTTATAGAAAAGAAAAAAATATCCCAAGGTTTGAACATCTCACGGAGCACTGTTCAATCCATCATCCGAAAATGGAAAGAGTATGGCACAACTGCATACCTAACAAGACATGAGCGTCCACCTAAACTGACAGGCCGGGCAAGGAGCGCAATAATCAGAGAAGCAGCTAAGAGGCCCATGGTAACTCTGGAGGATATGCAGAGATCCACAGCTCGGGTGGGAGAATCTGTCCACAGGACAATTATTAGTAGTGCACTCCACAAATCTGGCCTTTATGGAAGATTGGCAAGAAGGAAGCCATAAGATGTCCTGTTTGCAGTTTGCTGTGTCCCCCACATGTCTTCTCGCAAACATGTGGAAGAAGGTGCTCTGGTCAGATGAGACCAAAATTGAACTTTTTGGCTTAAAAGCAAAAACACTGCACATCATGCTGAAAATACCACCCCCACCTTGAAACATGGCGACAACATCATGTTGCGGGGATGCTTTCCTTCAGCAGGGACAGGGAAGATGGTCAAAGTTGATCGGAAGAGGGGTGGGGCCAAATACAGGGCAATCTTAGAAGAAAACCTGTTAGTCTGCTAAAAACTTGAGACTGGTTCACCCTCCAGCAGGACAACGACTAAATGTACAACCAGAGCTACAATGGAATGGTTTAGATCAAAGCATATTTGTGTTCAAATGGCCAAGTCAAAGTCCAGACCTTAACCCAATTGAGAATCTGTAGTAGAGCTGCACGATTAATTGTTAAGAATTGCAATTTGCCCCCCTTGCGATCTTAAAACATTTTTCAGATTCTATGCAGTTCTCTGCTCAAGCTGACAGCTGTCAAAAAAAAAAACAGGCAGTCTACCAAGTTTCACAACATTCCTTAGCCGCTGAGCAAACTAAAAAACATTGTAATTTTTTTTTTTCTTTAGATCAAATGAATGAACTTCAGTCTGTAAATGAGGTCAGTTTAACCAATTAAAGACTAAACCTTTTTCTGAAACTTGTTGGTTTTAAGTTAAAATCATTAATTTTAGAAAATTACTTAAAACCCCCAAACATTTTATATATATATATTTAGCAGAGACGATAGAGACTGAAATGGTGTTTTTTGCAATATTTTATGTTGCACTGTATTTGCGCAGCGCTCTTTCAAATGCATTTTTTCGGGGGAAAAAATACACTTTAATGAATTAAACTAAACGGTATAGTTAGCCCAATTTTTTTGGGAAAATATGAAAGATGATGCCATGCCAATGAACAGCTAAATGATTCCGAGAAAGATTGGGAGACAGTGCTCTGGTCGCATGAGACCAAAATTTGGCTCTTTGGCAATAACTTGACTCGTCCTGTTTGGAGGAAGAAAAATGCTGACTACGACCCTAAGAACACCATCCCTACAGTCAAGCACGGAGGTGGAAACATTTTGCTTTGGGGCTGTTTCTCTGAAAAAGGTACAGGCTGACTTTGCCGCATTGAGGGGCCAATGGACGGGGCCATGTATTTGTAAAATCTTGGATGAGAACCTTCTTCCCTCAGCCAGATCACTGAAGATGGGTCGTGGATGGGTATTCGAGCATGACAATGACCCAAAACATACCGCCAAGGCAAAAATAGGAGTGGCTCAAGAAGAAGCACATTTAGGTCATGGAGTGGCCTAGTCAGTCTCCAGACCGTAATCCTATAGAAAATTTATGGAGGGAGCCGATACGTTGAGTTTCTAAGATACAGCCAAGAAACCTTAAGAATTTAGAGAAGATCTGTAAAGAGAGGACACAAGCCCTCCTAAGATGTGTGCAAACCTGGCCACCAACTACAAGAAACATCTTGGCTCTCTGCTTGCTAACAAGGGTTTCTCCACCAAGTACTAAGTCACGTTTTGCTTGGGGATCAAATACTTATTTTATTCTCTGAACTGCAACTCAATCTATAGCTTTTTGTTTTTTTTTCTGGCTTTTTTTTGGTTGATATTCTGTCTCATTTAAAATGCACCTATGATAAAAAATGATAGACCCTTCATTTATTTGTAAGTGAATCTGCAGAAAACAAATGTGGAAATACGCTTTAAAAATTGCCAGGTAGAATTGATTTAAAATAGTTTTTAGGAAAAAGAGAATATTTTTTTTAACTGCTTCCGGACCGCCCACCGCACATGTACTGCGGCGCGAAACAACTTGCATGTATGTTGTTGGCTTCTTCTGGGTCTGTGCAGTGTGCTCCCCGGTGACACGCACTCCCACTTCGTCGCCCGCTGTGTCCAATCAATAAGCAGGTACAGCGTACGAGATGTCCGACAGGAACCCGGCTATCATTCGTAGAGGCAGAACGGCGGTCTGTCAGTGGGGAAGAGGGAGATCTTGTTCCTGCTAAGTAGGAACACTGATCTCTCTCTCTTCCCCCAGTCAAACTATCCCCCACACAGGTAGCAAAACCCCCCTAGGTGCACATTTAACCCTTTGATCGCCCCTGATGTTAACCCCTTCTTGGTCAGTGTCATTTATACAGGGACAGTGTTTTTTTTTTTTTTTTTATAAGCTCTGATCGCTGTATTGGTGTCACTAATCCCCAAAAAGTGTCACATTCGCCCGCCACAATGTCTAAGTCCCGCTAAAAGTCGCTGATTGCCGCCATTACTAGTAAAAAATAAAAAGTCCATAAATCTCTTCTATAATTTGTAGACGCGATAACTTTTGGGCAAAGCAATCCATATGTGCTTATTGTGATTTTTTTTTTTTTTTTACCAAAAACATGTAGCAGAGCACATTGGCCTAAATTGATAAAGAAATTCGATTTTTTTTTCTTTTTATTGGACATGTTTTATAGCAGAAAGTAATATATAAATAATAAATATACCGTATATATTACAGTAATGCAGTACTGTATTGCAAAAAAATGCTCTGGTCGGAAAGGGGGTGAAACATTCCAGGGCTGAAGTGGTTAATTGCAGCGATTTCCTCTCACTTCCTGTTTGGCTATGGGGCAGGAAATGAAGGGAAATCTCAGCAATGGGACAGGAGGGATGGCAGAAAATAAACTGACGGGCTATAACCCTCCCTTACTCTATCCAAAATGAGAAAATGTTGCCTATAGTTTTACTTTAAGCACAAATTTCTGCTACATTTATGAAGAGGACTAAGAGGATACAACCATGTCAGTGGTGCAGCAGAAGACCTATAGCACAGTGATGAAGTTATGTGGTCCAGGCATTGAGCAAAGGAAGTATTGGGGGCAGGAACAAATAAATCAATCTGTTCATTTTTCTCATCAGCAATCAATAGAAATAAAATTAAGATTCCTCAATATGTACAACCGACACAAGCAAAGAATTGCAGGAGAGTCCTACTACCTACCTGCCAGGTATAGTTAGGTATAGACCATGTCAGTGTCCTTTGTGTCTACACCATCCCTAGAATAAAAGCCCTTTGGCAGCTTTCGCAGAGTCAGGCCTGATCCCTGCGATCGCTAACAGTTTTTTGTGGTAGCGTTTTGATTCAGTCGCTTCAGTCAGGAGCTTTTTTACCTGTGAATCTCAAAAAAATAAAAAAAAAATAAAATAGTTGTCGTTTTATTGTTCTCTCTCTCACTCTATTCTCTCTCTATTGTTGCTCTTTTTTTACTCCATTCTATTCTGCAATGTTTTATTATGTTTTATCATGTTTTATCATGCTTGCTTTTCAGGTATGTAATTTTGTTTACTGTGTTTTAGTGTTGAGCATTTTTTTGTTTTCAGGTGCGCCATTCAGTTGCAACGCGGATTTATTTATCTTGACAGCAACAGCGTTTGCTCCCACGATACATAAAGCCGCGACTCCAACGCTGTAGGAGGTGATTTCACCACCACAGTTAAAAAAAAGAGCATATATGCCGAAGCATGGGGGCAGCAGGGGGGGGGAGGAGCGATTGGCTCCTAATGCCACGTACATACGGTCGAAATTCCGACCGTGTGTACACGGCATAACTTTTGCGGGAGGATGCCCCCATGCATCGGCATATATAAATGGTGCATGTATGCCCATCATTAGAAGTGGGTGGATGAAGGGAGGTATTCTAATGGTGGGCATACCCACCAATCAATCTCTTTTTTTCGTTCAGCCAAGAGGCTGCATGAAAAAAAAAAGATTACAATATATGTCCAGTATGTTGCTGGACTTTGAATGGTTATACCAGAATGATGCCTGCAGGTTTAGGTATCATCTTGGTATCATTCTTTTCAGCCAGTGATCGGCTTTCATGTAAAAGCAATTCTAGCGGGTAATTAGCCTCTAGACTGCTTTTACAAGCAGTGGGAGGGAATGTCCCCCCTCCCGGATATAAACCGCGCCATTGGGAAATTGGGAAAGCATTTTATCACACCAATCTTGGTGTGGTCAGATGCTTTGAGGGCAGAGGAAAGATCTAGGGTCTAATAGATCCCAATTTTTTCAAAAAAAGAGTACCTGTCACTGCCTATTGCTATCATAGGGGATATTTACATTCCCTGAGATAACAATAAAAAATCATAACAAAGAAAAAAATGGAAGGAACAGTTTAAAAATAAAATAAAAAAGCTAAACAAATAAAAAAAAAAAAAAAAAAAAAAAAAAAAAAAAAAAAGCACCCCTGCCCCCCCTTCTCTTGCGCAAAGGCGTACACAAGCGTTGGTCTGGCGTCATATGTAAACAGCAATTGCACCATGCATGTGAGGTATCACCGCGAAGGTCAGATCGAGGGCAGTAATTTTAGCAGTAGACCTCCTCCGTGAATCTAATGTGGTATCATGTAAAGGCTTTTAAAGGCTTTTAAAAATGTATGTAGTTTGTCGCCACTGCGTGTTTGTGCGCAATTTTAAAGCATGTCGTGTTTGGTATCCATGTACTCGGCCTAAGATCATATTTTTTTATTTCATCAAAAATTTGAGCAATATAGTGTGTTTTAGTGCATTAAAATAAAAAAAAGTGTATTTTTTTTTTCCACAAAAAATGCGTTTGAAAAATCGCTGCGCAAATACTGTGTGGAAAAAAAAAATGCAACACCCACCATTTTAATCTGTAGGGCCTTTGCTTTAACATTATATATAGTGTTTGGGGGTTCAACGTAATTTTCTTGCAAAAAAAAAAAAATATGTTTTCATGTAAACAAAAAGTGTCAGAAAGGGCTTTGTCTACAAGTGGTTAGAAGAGTGGGTGACGTGTGACATAGGCTTCTAAATGTTGTGCATAAAATGCCAGGACAGTTCAAACCCCCCCCCAAATGACCCCATGTTGGAAAGTAGACACCCCAAGCTATTTGCTGAGAGCAAGGTGGAGCCCATTAAATATTTTTTTTTTTTTTGTCCCAAGAGATTGAATAATGAAAAAAAAAAAAAATATATATATTTTTTTTACAAAAAGTTGTCACTAAATGATATATTGCTCAAACATGTCATGGGCATATGTGGAAATACACCCCAAAATACATTCTGTTGCTTCTCCTGAGTACGGGGATACCACATGTGTGGGACTTTTTGGGAGCCTAGCTGCGTACGGAACCCCAAAAACCAATCACCGCCTTCAGGCTTTCTAAGGGTGTAATTTTTTTATTTCACTTCTCACTGCCAATCACAGTTTCGGAGGCCATGGAATGCCCAGATGGCATAAAACCCCCCAAAATGACCCCATTTTGGAAAGTAGACACCCCAAGCTATTTGCTGAGAGGTATTGTGAGTATTTTGCAGATGTCGCTTTTTGTCACAAAGTTTTGAAAATTGAAAAAAGAAAAAAAAAAATTTTTTTTCTTTACTTTCTTCATTTTCAAAAACAAATGAGAGCTGTAAAATACTCACCATGCCTCTCAACAAATAGCTTGGGGTGTCTACTTTCCAAAATGGGGTCATTTGGGGGGGTTTTGTGCTATTTTGGCATTTTATGGCCTTCGAAACGGTGATAGGTAGTGAGGAGTGAAATCAAAAATTTGCACCCTTAGAAATCCTGAAGGCGGTGCTTGGGTTTCGGGGCCCCGTACGCGGCTAGGCTCCCAAAAAGTCCCACACATGTGGTATCCCCATACTCAGGAGAAGCAGCAAAATGTATTTTGGGGTGCAATTCCACATATAACTATGGCATGTGTGAGCAATATATCATTTAGTGACAACTTTTTGAAAAAAAAAAAAATATTTTTTATTTTTGTCTTTATTCAATCACTTGGGACTAAAAAAAAAAATATTCAATGGGCTCAACATGCCTCTCAGCAAATAGCTTGGGGTGTCTACTTTCCAAAATGGGGTCATTTGGGGGGGTTTTGTACTTCTCTGCCATTTTAGCACCTCAAGAAATGAAATAGGCAGTCATAAATTAAAAGCGGTGTAAATTCCAGAAAATGTACTCTAGTTTGTAGACGCTATAACTTTTGCGCAAACCAATAAATATATACGCTTATTGGCATTTTTTTTACTAAAGACATGTGGCTGAATACATTTTGGCCCAAATGTTTGACTAAAATTGAGTTTATTAGATTTTTTTTATAACAAAAAGTAGAAAATCTCTTTTTTTTTCAAAATTTTCGCTCTTTTTCCGTTTATATCTCAAAAAATAAAAATCACAGAGGCAATCAAATACCATCAAAAGAAAGCTCTATTTGTGGGAAGAAAAGGACGCAAATTTCGTTTGGTTACAAAATTGCATGACCGCGCAATTACCAGTTAAAGTAGTGCAGTGCGAAATTGAAAAAAGACCTCTGGTCCTTTGGCTGCCAAATGGTCCGGGGCTGAAGTGGTTAAGGCTCCTTTCACACTGGGGCAGTGGGTGCGTCGGCGGTCAATTTTGCGGCGCTATTCAGCCGAGAAAGGGTTAGAAACCACCGCAAATCGCTGCTGCAGCAGCGCTATGCCGGCGGTATAGCCGCGCTGCCCATTCATTTCAATGGGCAGGAGTGGTGTATACACCGCTCCAAAGATTCTGCTTGCAGGAATTTTAACGTCCTGCAAGCGCACCGCTCTGGTGTGAAAGCACTCGGGCTTTCACACTGGAGAGACAGGAGAGGCTCTTTACAGGCGCTATTTTTAGCGCTGTAGCGCCACAGTGTGAAAGGGGTCTAAAAATTATGATTTAAATCAGCTATTTTACTTGTGATTTAACTCAAATCAACTGTGGGACAAGTGTTATCAAATTTGCTTCATACCTCTAACTGCACATGAAACGTAAAGTGAAACTTGGCCATTTTAAAAAACGGCAACCAAAAAGTCCTGCCTTAGAGCATTCTCCATATGATGCGAGTTTCATTCTGTTACTAGATTTTTGAATGCAACGTCAGGGGCTTTAGTTACAACCACCCATCAATCCCCTACCAAAGGGGCCTGTATTGGTGACATTCTTAAGACTCGCCAAAAAATGTATTTCCTTATTATAAATTTATAGCTCACACTCTTTTTGGCATACACTGGACATGCCTTCATTAGTGCACCTTTAAAGTGTTACTAAACCCAGTAATATGAAAATAGTTAATCTGCCCCCCACCCCCCCCCCCCCAATGCCCACAGCTTATAAATCTTTTTTACATTAAAATATTGCCACTATATACCTTTTTGGCTCATCTGTATACCACAGTCAGTGATAAACTGCACAGTTTCCCCAGTGCTGAGAGTTCAGGTAGGAGGAGATTTCCACTACAGGCCACATGTGTGATGGCAATATCATGTGACCTGGCTAGCTCTAAGGCCCCTTTCACACTGGGGCGGGGAGCCGCGGTGACGGTAAAGCAGCGCTATATTTAGCGCTGCTTTACCGTCGTTTTAACAGCGGTATTCGGCCGCTCGCGGTGCGGTTTTACCCCCCGCGAGCGGACAAAAAAGGGTTAAACACCCCCGCAGAGCGCCACCGTAGCGGCGCTTTGCGGCGGTATTGCTGCGGTGTCCCATTCTAATCAATGGGAAGGAGCGGTATAGGAGCGGTGAACACACCGCTCCTATACCGCTCCAAAGATGCTGCTAGCAGGACTTTTTTTGTCATCCTGCTAGCGCACCGCTCCAGTGTGAAAGCCCGCCGGCTTTCACACTGGAGTTAAAGGGGCCGGATTTTTTCAGGCGGTGAACAGGCACTATTTTTAGCGCTGCACCGCATGAAAAACTCCCCGATGTGAAAGGGGCCTAAGAACAAATGTTCTTAGACAAAATGTTCTCTCCAGCATAAAAGACACAACTGAGCATGTGCAGGTTGGCTACCCTGCCAGTGTTAGCTGGCTTTCCCCAGATGCAAAAGGGAAGGATCTGTGCATACAGGATAAAACAGGCTTTTTACACAATGCAGAGGATTAACCCCTTAAGTCCCACAGTGAGTATAACAAGCATGCTATGCTGCATATACAGACAGATTTTACTGTTGTGGGTTAACACTAACTTTATTCCAGCCAAAGTACAACTGTATTTAATTTGAGTTGTCCTTTACAGAACTTCGGCCTCACCGATTTCTGTCCCATCTGTTTCGTCTCTGGTACTTAGTGGAAAGAAAAAACAAAAATACGCAGCACTTTAACTTTCTCCCCTCCCACCAATGTGCCTCTGAATTCTTATTGAAGGCATTTGCAGCATGAACACTTGCTATCTAGTGATGCCCATGCTCCTACAAGACCCAAGTGTCATAAATATGCCCCCTCAGCTGCAGAGGGTATCAGTCACCTTTGTCGCAGCCGACCCAGCGCAGAGATAAAAAATCTGCGTGCGCTCGTTGGCCAGAATGGGGTGACCACTGGATCTAGATTACAGTGTGTGTTTTCCTAAAATGAGAATTCTAAATACCTTCTTCTCAGAGCCCTGCTGTGCAGACACGTGACAGCTTGCATTCATCATAGGGGAATGTCAGCCCCCTCCCACTGTGCTTTCTTAGATCGGGAATGAAAGCAGAGGCAGGTCACATGACAGCAGGGCTGATTCACCCAAGAAACGATCCGGCGTTATGGCCAGCTGCTCCCATAGGCGATCAAAGAGTAACACTCTGATCGACTCTATGGTCTTGGAGGACAGGAGCAGCGTCATGACATCACTTCCAGTCCAGGCTGGAAGAAACATGTTTTTGTTGATCCTTTGCCTTTAAAAGGTAAAGAAGAGATCTGGGGTCTTTTTGACCCGAGATCGCTTCATAAAGAGGACCTGTCATCCTTATTTCTATTACAATGGATGTTTACATTCCTAGTAATAGGAATAAAAGTGATCAAAAAAAAATTTAAAAAAGGGACAGTGTAAAAATGAAAAAGTAAAATAAATAAAATGTTATAGTGTCCCCATCCCTTCGCGCTCTCGCATGGAAGCGAACACATACGTAAACGGTATCTGAACCACGCGTGAGGTATTGCCGTGAACGTTAGAGCAATAATTCTCTAAACAGGTAACCTGTAAAGGTGTTTAAAGCGTCGACATTCCACGAGTGTGAGCAATTTTAAAAACGTGACATGTTAACGATTTACTCGGTGTAACATGATCTTTCACATTATAAAAAAAAAAAAACTGGGGTAACTATTTTTTTTAAATAGTGTATTTTTTCCCCAAAAAAAATGCGTTTGCAAAACCGCTGCACAAATACTGTGTGACATAATTGCAACGATTTCCATTTTATTCCCCATGGTCTCTGCTTAAAAAAAATAAATGTATATTGTTTGGGGGTTATAAGTAATTTTCTTGCAAAAAAATACAAAAATACAAGTGGTTAAGAAATATTGGACGAGTATCTGAATATTTGCATCCACGCATATGAATCGTCCTATGACTTTTTCCAATCTGTTAAGAAGAATCACTTACCAAGGGTTGTCATTGTGACAAAGTACAACTGATTCTATATGCACTGCATGACCCTTCATAAAGTGTCTGCGTGGTAAAGGGACCGGTGCAGCTAACATGTAGGTTATGAGACCCTATGCTATTGATACAACTGATCTTCTAAATGAAAGAGTTGAGTGGGTAGGTTTATTTTATTTTTTTACTACTTTATCTAATGCGGTTAGTGAAAGCTTTTTATTCACAGTAAAATATATTTTAAAACAAGTGATCTTATAATAAAATGCCCTTAAGTGTGTTGTGTGCACTCATGGTGTTTTTTGCCTCCTTGCATCTCCTCTATGCTCACAGATTCTCTGGACTCTGACTCCAGCATAGACAGACATTCGGAAAGTAGAATTATAGGCAAAAAAAAACTTTTTTTGGGATACAATAAAGGAGGGTTATAACCGTGTCAGTTTTTTTTTGCCATCTGCGTTCAATTGGAGAGATATCCTTGCACTTCCTGTCTCAAAGCTAAAATAGGAAGGGAGAGGAAATCCATGCAAATTAAGGAACCCTTTTACTGAGCTTTCCCTCATTAATATACAATTCATGAGGCAAAGCTTTTAGGTTTTTAACCCGTTGTTAGGGCAGACAGTGTACATCTAGCTTGCATCTGATAATGAGTGAGTGGTAATGAGATTTGCCAAAACAGCACAGACAGAATTAAAGTAATACTAAAGTCTTGTTCTTTTTTTTCTTTAAAAATAACAAACATGTTATACTTACGTGCTCTGTGTAGTGGTTTTGCACAGAGCCACCCAGATAGTCTTCTTCTCGGGTCCCACGCCAACACTCCTGGCTGCTCCCTCCTGTCAAGTGTCCCCACAGCAAGCAGCTTTCTATGGGGGCACCCGAGCCAAGCCGTTGCTCTGTGTGTCCAGACACTGAGACATGCTTCGGGCCCTGCCTCCTCTCTCTCTCCTCATTGGCTCACTGACATTCATTGACAGCAGCAGGAGTCAATGGCGCTCGCTGCTGTGTCTCAGCCAATCAGGAGGGAGAGTCCCGGGCAGCCAAGGTTCTCATGCAACTTTGCTGGATAGAGATGGGGCTCAGGTAAGAATTTGGGTGGCCGCTGCACACAAAAGGTTTATTATTTTAACCACTTACGGACCGATGCGTGCCGATATACGTCCTAAGTTTAAAGAGGAATATAGTTATGACAGCAGCTAGCTGCCATAACCACGGTATCCTCTTCTTTGGCCGTTGGTTCTGCTTTCCGATAGGCGTGGTCTCTGCGGCGGATTCGCCACGGGATCACTTTTAAATCGGTGGCAAGAGAGGTGCCCTCCACTGCTTACCGGAGCAATCCAGCGGCGGAGGTGACTGGATGTTACCCCTTGCTGTGTATGGAGATGAGTGAGGGGGAAGATGACCCCCACCCGTCTCCATAAGATTGCAGGGCGGAAGCGACATCAAAACGTCACTTCAGCCCATAGCTCTTAAAAAAAAAAGGGGACATTATTTTTTTTTTATTATTGCATTTTAGTGTATATACGAGATCTGAGGTCTTTTTGACCCCAGATCTCATATTTAAGAGGTCCTGTTATGCTTTTTTATATTACAAGGGATGTTCACATTCCTTGTAATAAGAATAAAAAAGTGACAATTTTTATTTTATTTTTTAAAACAGTGAAAAAAAAAAAAAAGGTAAAATAAAGAAAAAAAAAAAAAATTTAAAACACGATCCGTCCCGCCGAGCTCGCGTGCAGAAGCGAACTCATATGCGAGTAGCGCCCACATATGAAAACGGTGTTCAAACCGCACATGTGAGGTAGACCTCCTCTGTAGCTCAAAACATACAACCTGTAGAATTTTTTCAGGCCCGCGGCACAAATACGGTGTGACAAAGTATTGCAATGACCGCCGTTTTATTCTCTAGGGTGTTAGAAAAAAAAACATATAATGTTTGGGGGTTCTAACTAATTTTCTAGCAAAAAAAAAAAAAACAGTTTTTAACTTGTAAACAGTGGATAATGCATAGAATGCAATAAGATAAAAAAAAACTTTTGCCTTTAAAACTCCTTAATTATGGCAAAGGTTAAGGCCCCTTTCACACTTATACGACTTGTCCCACGATTTGGGACTGCAAAGTAGCATGACAAGTCGTTCCCCACGATTTCCAATGACAGCCATATTAGTACGACTTCAAAATAGTCCCTGCACTACTTTGGTCCGATTTTGATGGCACTTACACAGGCATTCCTTGAAATCGCGCAACTTTGAAGTCGCACAAGTGTGAAAAAGCTTAACTTTAAAAAAATGAAAAAATCAGCACAAGGGACATTACTCTTATAATCAATACTACATACTTGTGCCGTTGTCTCATTCTTTATTAGAAATCCGCCTTTGAGCACAATGCCTTGTGAGTTTTGACTAATCAATACTAGATGAGGCCCCTTCTTTGTGTAACACCACAATATGCTTCATATATGCCTAAACACTCATGCATCTTTTTTGATTACCTTTGTTTAAATATTCTTAGGCTCAATCGACCAAACGTATTATCTTGCGATTCTTCTCAATCTATTTTCCCACTGCCACTTGACCAGCCTTTGTATTTTGTCAAGAAAAACTTTAGGGGTGTATGATTTGGTATTATGTTACTATAAACATCTGAGGGGGTGTATGATAACTGTACCCCTAATTTTGTGGACCTGTATCAAGTCCATTTAAGAATCTTACATAATTTATCTTTACCAGTACTTACTTCCTACCCGATTGCCATTTTGGCTTCACAAGTCCATGTGTTATTGATGTGGGTCCTATGGTGAGCACGGCTATATCTTGTTTGTGCGACTTTTTGGCATTGGTTGGGGATTTTCAGGGTCTATTTCTACTTATTTTTATTTTATTTTTGCTCTCTAGTAGTCAACACAATAAGTACCTGTGCTTCTTGAGCACATGTATATCATCTGATTTATATGGGTCTTCTATATATTATTGTTGTTTTGTATTCTCCTTATAGATCAATATTCCTCATTAACAAAACTCCTGAAGAAGCGGGCATCCCGCAAATCATGTAAAGTGTGAGATTGAAATCATGTCGATTAAGGTCCTTCATGACCAGGGGGACACCTTATCCAATGTCAAATCTTTATAAAAGAGGAATATGTGTTTTATTAGCGGTTTCTTGCTGTCCTTAACCACTTCCAGACCGCCGTACACCGATTAACATCCTAACTTTGAAGAGGGATATCTTTGTTATGGCAGCAGCAAGCTGCCATAACCCTGGTATCCACTTCGGTGGGCGGTCTGGTTTCCGATAATAGTGGTCTCTACGGCAGATTTTATCGGCGGCGGGAGGGGGCCCCCACCCCCTCCAGCCACGCTCAAGTGCCCTCTGCCGCTTACTGGAGCCGTCGGAGATCGCATCCTTTTTCCTGCTAGGCATGGAGACGAGTGAGGGTAAGATGGCCCCCGCCCATCTCCATACCACAGCAGGGCTGAAGCAATGTCAAAATGTCACTTCCGCCCATAGCTCTTTTTTGTCAAAAGACATTTTTTTATTGCATTTTAGTGTAAATATGAGATCTGAGGTCTTTTAGACCCCAGATCTGATTTAAGAGGTCCTGTTGTGTTTTTTTTCTATTACAAGGGATGTTTACATTCCTTGTAATAGGAATAAAAAAGAAGTAAAAAAAAAAAAAAAGAAGGTGTAAAAATAAAAAAGGTAAAATAAATAAAAATATATATAAAAATTTAACGCGCCCCATCCCGCCAAGCTCGTGTGCAGAAGCGAACGCATATGTCAGTAGCACCCGAATATGAAAACGTTGTGCAAACCACACATGCGAGGCATCACCGCGATTGGTAGAGTGAGAGCAATAATTCTAGCCCTAGACTTCCTCTAACTCAAAACATGCAACCTGTAGAATTTTTTAAACGTCGCCTATGGAGATTTTTAAGGGTAAAAGTTTGTCGCCATTTCACGAGCGGGTGCAATTTTGAAGCATGACATGTTGGGTATCAATTTACTCGGTGTAATATCTTTCACAATATAAAAAAAATTGGGCTAACTTTACTGTTGTCTTAATTTAAAAAAAAAAAAGAAGTGTATTTTTTCCACACAAAAAAAAAAAAAAGTGCGCTTGTAAGACCGCCATTTTATTTTATAGGGTGTTAGAAAAAAAAAATGTATAATGCTTGGGGGTTCTAAGTATTTTTCTATAAAAACAGAAAGAGGCTCGGTCCTTAAGTGGACAAATTTCTCTCCTTCTGGAATGTTGATGCTAAACCTTCTGGTCTTAGTTCCAGCAGCTGCAGTCACGTGCAGTCACATTGTCCTCCCCTCCTCCTGCCCTATCAGAGAATGTTTTGCATTATGTGACTCCATTCACAAGATAAAAAACCTTCTGTGAATAGACAGTGGAAGGGAGGGGAAGGCAGAGCTGCTGCAGTGTGAAAAAACAGCGTCTCTCCTGTCACAGTGCTGGAAGGACAGTAATAGCTGTAAAACTGCCAGTTGTAAATAAATACATTCATGAGGTAGCATGCACCTTGTTGGCCTTTACCCATAGTAAGCTAGAACATTGTAGAAAGTGGCTGAATTTCTGGAGTTTGGCTTTATTGGGGAGGACACACACCAGCTTTTTCTTAGATCTGATCAGTAAAGTTTTCAAAATTTAACAATTGTTATGTAGTAGAAAGACCTACCAATCTACAAAAAAAAAAAAGTGTACCTATGGTAAGATTTATATATTAATTTCCACATTAAATATTAATTAAGTCTAGCCTACTCTTATAATCTAAAACGATCTTGAAGTTTTGCATAATCAAACACCATTTTTAAAGGAGGAGTCCAGCCTGAGCTTGTTAGGCTGGACTTCTAAGGGTCAAAGGAGTGCAATTCGATTTGCACTCTTGTGACCCAGTCTGAAGTCCGCTCTCTGCTGACATTGCTGGAATCAGTCCAGGCACCGCGTCATCACGACAAAGACTGGATCCGCCAGGTGCCTGGACTGATGCCTGTCTCAGCCTCTCAGCGAGCCGCTGAGAGAGACTGAGACTAACAATTCCCGCCCCTCCACAGCTCAGCACTCCAGTGAGTGTGCAGAGAGGAGAGCTGCTGATTGACAGTCAGCAGCTCTCTTCTCTGGGATCTGAGAACTGAGCCATCGGCAATGTTCGATGGCTCAGTTCTCAGTGTAGAGATGCAGCATCGGGTCCCATGCTGAATCCACCTAGGTAAGTATAAAAAGGGAAAAAACTAAAAATCTATAGTCATGGCATTCACTTTCATTTTAGAACATCAGCATTGCAATAGCAATGCAAACAGTTATTTTTGACAATCGCCGGAGATCACTCAGAAGTTCATCCCACCCTGCCACCGGGCCATTCAGAAAGCGCAGCGCACATGCAGAGTAGGGAACCGGCTGTGAAGCTGAAGGGCTTCATTGCCGGGTTCCCTTGCTACGAATGGCGGCGGCAGCACCCGAGAGTCGATGGAAACATTGGCTGGGGTGCGGACATCGCTGGATTCCAGGACAGGTAAGGACAGGTAAGGTAAGATTCGCAATATTAAAAGTCAGCAGCTACAGTATGTGTAGCCACCGACTTATATTTTTTTGCTGGGGGGGGGGGGGGGGGGGGGAACTCCTCTTTAACCACTTATAAACAAATATATTTTTAAAGTGCTGGCATCCCTGGAGTTTAGCTTTAATTTACATCCAGTCAGGTAGGTACCTGCTCAGTTCACAGTTACTGGTACACACTGCTGATCAAATCAGTGGTGCACTACCATGATATTACAACTTTGATTTTTAACACTTTCTAAATTATATTACTTTAAAAATCATAACAATATGACAAGAATGTAAAAACCTTTTATGGCTTTCACACAGAGCAGCCCTGAAAAGTAGTTACATTGTTTCCTGCAGTTCTCTAATGCAAGGTACAATTTTAGATTTTGACACTTTGACCCTGTAAATGGTCTTGTTTTCCATTATGACTAACCACAAATTCAATTCAGTACTTAAAGAGTATGCTGGAAATAAAAAAAAGAAGTAAAAGTCAGCAACTACAAATAACGAACAGGTCATTTTTTGCGATACGGCACTGCATTGCTTTAACTTACAATTGCGCGGTCGTGCGATGATGTACCCAAACAAAATTCATCCTTTTTTCCCCACAAATAGAGCTTTCTTTTGGTGGTATTTGATCACCTGTGCACTTTAAAAAAAATTATTTTTTTTTGCGCTATAAAATCAAAAATATATATATATATATATATATATATATATATATATATATATATATATATATATATATATATATATATATATATATATACATACATATACACACACACACACACACACTATTTGCTATAAAAAATACCCCCCCAAAAAAACGATTTCTTCATCAGTTTAGGCCAATATGTATTTCTACATATTTTTGGTTTAAAAAAAAAAAAAAAAAAAAATATATATATATATATATATATATATATATATATAAAATAATGCAGTATATTGATTGGTATATTGAAGCGTGCAGTATATTGATTGGTTTGCGCAAAAGTTATAGCGTCTACAATATAGAGATAGATTTATGGCATTTTAATTATTTTTTACTACTAATGGCGGTGATCTGCGATTTTTAGGGGGTGGACAGATCAGTCACTTCTGACTTTTTTGGGACCATTGTCATTTATACAGCGATCAGTGCTGAAAAAAAAAATGCACTGATTACTGTGTAAATGTCACTGGCAGGGAATGGGGTTAACATTAGGGGGTGATCAATGTGTTCCCTAGTGTGTGTTTCTAACTGTGGGGGGATGTGACCGACTGGGGGAGGAGAGAGATTGCTATTCCTAATTACTAGGAACAGCAGATCTGTCTCTAAAAAAAAAAAACCGGGGGGCAAAGTTTTTCCCCGTTCAATTGAAAAAAGGTTTTTTAAATTTTTTAATTACACCGGGTTGGGTTTTTGGGGGTAAAAGATCATAACCGGTTTTTTGGGGCCTTGGGTTTTTTAAATTCCACACCCCAAAAAAAAATCTTTTCTTTTAAATTCCCAGGGAAACTTTAAATTAAAGGGTTTTCCCCTAGGGGGTTTTTAATGGGGGGAAAAGGGGGGAAACCGAGTTTAATTCCCAAAACCACTTTCCCCCCAAAAAGGGGAGGCTTCCCCGCCCCTTTTTCTTGGGCCCCCAGGAATGGGGGGACAGCCGGGGGAATGGGCACGGCGGGCACCAAAATTTAAAACGTAGGGGGGGGGGGGGGGGGGTACGGGGGGGGGGGGGCCCCTTTTAAAGGGGTTTTTAAGTTGAATCCCCGCCTTTTTTTTTCCAAAACCCAGGTGGGGCCCCCCCCGGGGCAAAACCCCCGGCGGGACCGGGAAGGGGAACCCGTTTTTTTTCGGGTTGGTTTTCCCCGCCCCGGGAAGGTTTTAAAAAACCGGGGAAGGGCCCGGGGGTAAACAAACATCTTCCCTGTTAAAAACCAAAAAACCTAAAAAATGATTCGGCGGGGTTTTGTCCCCCGGGAAAACCGAAAAAAATTTAAACTTTTTAAAAAACCAAAAGGCCCAAAAAATTACCCCCTTTTTTAAAGAAAAAAAAAAAAAAACAAAAAAAACCCACCCCCAACCACACCCCACAAATTAACCCCCTTTCCCCGCCCCCCCCTGTGGTTTTAAAAACCCCTTTTTCCCGCCGGGGGGTTGTCATTAACGGGGAAAACAATGCATTTACACGTTTTCCCCCTTCATAAATAACAAATTGGGAAAATTTTTTAGTATTTTAAAAAATTTTACAAAATGGTTTTTTATTCCCAACCGCGAAAAACCCCATGGGTCCCAAAAAAATTTTTAAAGGGGATTTTTTAATTGATAAATAAAAAAAAAAGCGTTCCCGGCCATTCTGGGAAAAAAAAAAATTAAAAAAAAAAAGCAAAAAAACCCTACCCCCAATTTTGGGAAACGCTATAATTTTTGGAAAACCCAAAAATTTTTTTTTCAATTTTTTTTTCCCAAAATAGGGTTAGAAAAAAAAGGAACGGTTTAAACTGAGGTTTTTTTTTTGGGGTTTATATTTTTTTGGGGGGAAAATTATTAAAAAAAGAAACTTTAATCTTTTTTTGGTTTATAGGGGAAAAAAAATAAAAAGTGGGGGGATCAAATAAAAACCAAAAAAAACCCTTTTGGGGGGGGAAAAAAAAAAGGACGAATTTTTTGGGGGGGGGAAACGCCCGTTGACCGCGAAATTTTGTCATTTAAAAGGAAAACCCCCCAGGGGCCCAAAATGAAAAAAGGGGGCCGGGGTTTTTGGGGGGGAAATTTGGGGGGCCTTAAAGGGGTTTTAATACAGAACCTGAATTAATAAATTGTCCGGGGTTTCCCTTTTAAAGGGGAAGGGGTTAAACCCGGGGGAAAAAGGTTAATTTAGGCCCTTTTTACCCCATAATAGGGTTTTTTATGGGTTTTTTTTTTTTTTTCCTTATTGGGGAAAAAAAAACAAAAAAAAAACAGAAACCCCCATGGGGAAAAGAGATCAGCCCCAAAAACTTTTACCTTTCCCAAATCCATTTTTGGCCCAAAGGGTTCCCCTTTTTAATCCGGGGAAAAAAGGGCCAAAAAGCAGGAAAAACCAAATTCCCCTTAAACCTTTTTTAAAGGCCTTACCCAAAACGCCAAAAGGGGAGGGGGACAACCGGAAAGGGGAATGGAATTGGGATTAGGGGAAAGGGAGGGGGGGGGAAAAGGCGACCCGGGGGTTTGCCCGGCCAGGGGTTTACGGTCCTGAAAAGGGGGGGGGTGAAAAAAATTTGGTTTTTAAATTGGAGGCTTCCCTGTCATGGCCCCGCCCCAGGGTCGGGGCCCAAAAAGGGGCCCTTTTTCCCCCTTTTCAAAAAAAAAAACAACCCCCAAACCAACAAACCCCCCACCCCCTTTTTCCCCTTTCCCCCTTGGAAACCCTTGTGTCATTTAAAAGGAAAACCCAATGCATTTAAAAAGTGGGACAATGCAACCAAAAAAAGTTAAAACCGGTAGGTTTGTGTGGAATTTTTCGTTTTCAAAAAAAACCCCCTAAAAAAAACAAAATAAATTCGAAATCCGCCCCTTTCTGAAAAAAAAAAAAAATTTAAAATCAAAAATTTTTGGGGGGGGGGTAACCAAAACTTCTTCAACCTAGCAAGTTTTTTTTTAAAAATTGAAAAAGAGGGGAAAAGGGAAAAAAAAATTTTTTTTTAAATTTTTTTTGGGGAATTTTCCCCAAAATTTTAAAAAACCCCCCTTTTTTAAAACCTTTTTTTTAGGAAAAAATTTAAAACCCCGGGGGGGCCAAAAATACCCCAAAAAATTTTTGTGGGGGGAAAAAAAAAATTTTTTTTTGGGAGAATTTAACCCCTTCATTGGGAGATCCCCCAAAAAGGGGCCTTTTTTCCCAAAATTTTCCCCAAAGTTGGTTAACCACCAAAACAGGGTTAAACAATTTTTCCGGGGAAGGAAGAAAAATTTTTGGGCTTTCACGGTGGGGCCATTTGGAAAAAAATTTTGGGGGGTTTTTTAAAAACCGTTTTAAATTTTTCCCCAAAACAAAACAAAAAAAAAATTTATTTTAAAATTTTTTGTACCACCAAAAAGAAAAAAATTTCTTTGGGTGGGAATTAAAAATTTCCCCCTTGGGTTTTTTTTTTTGGGCAAACCCAAAAAAGGCCTTTTAAAATTAAGGGTTTTTTTTTTTTAAAGGTTCAAAACTTTGGGGTAAAAAAGGTAAGGGGTTTTTTTCCTTTATTTGGGGGGCCCTTCCCCAGGGCGGGGCCTTTTAAGGCCCTGATTTCCGTTTGTTGGGGCAAAAGGAGGGGCCCGATGGCCCCCCTTTTTGTAAGGCCGGCATTGGCAGAGACTACCTAGATCGGTGTTGCGGTGTGTCAGACTGACACACTGCAACAACGATCACCGCGATGCGCGCCCCCGGGGGCGCGCAGCGGCTTAATAGCCTGATCATGTCATATGACGTCCGGTCAGGGTATTGAAACCACTTTGCTGCCGTCATTCTGCTATATGGGGGGCGGCAAGTGGTTAAACAAACACACTCAACGTTCATAGAATTCCTCTAGACCCGCAAACGACCGCAGCAGGAAAATACTTTCCCTACCTAAACAACACGGCGGCCTGGCGATGCCGCACATCCGCACTTACTACCATGCAAAACATCCAAGTAGGCTAATAGACTGGTGCCGACACTGGGATACCAAGCTATGGCCTCAATTGGAGCAAGTGACATACACCCTGTTGCTACGCATCGCTACCCACCAATAAAACAACATCCTCTTATTGTCCCTACTACGCAAGTTTGCGTACATCTTCTCTCCCCCAAGTTTCTCTCTCACCCAGAACTCGCCCTTACTCCCTATACTGGGAAACCCTCATGACGCGATTTTTCTAAATTTGATCAGCTCAGGCTATTTCCAAGCCTCTCATTTCTGAGCCACAGGACGTTGGAAGACCATAACAGAGCTTTCGGATCGCGCGGGCCCTTTCCGCTTAGATTTTTTTAAGAGCACTTCAGCTCTGCCATTTCTTACAGTCTCCCAATCACCCTAGCCAACCCCTCAAGACCTTAGAAGAATATTGTACAGACTGTAGTTCTACCACACACACACACACAATCTCTCACCTACAACCTGTTGATTGCGCGCTCAGCGGACTACCAACCACCAGGTCTGACCGGGTGGGAACGGGGTCTAAATCGTCAAATTAACCCCAGCCAATGACTTCCTATCCTCAAATTCACACACAAATTCTCCATCTGTACAAAAATTCAAGAAACTAAATACAAAATTATGTCGAGATGGTACAGAACCCCATCACTACTGCATAAATTCTTCCCCTCAACATCCGACTTATGTTGGTGGTAGCAGAGGGACCGAGGAACTCTCCGTTATATTCTGACAAGGGGAAGTCCCGTCATGGTGGTTGTGGTAAGACATTTTGAGGGTTAAAACAGCCAGTTTCTTGTCAGGCGTTACTTCTGCTCAAATGTTTCTCTCCTGAATGCAAATTTTGGTGAGCTTAGATCTCTGCCCCTAGACCCCCCAGCCTCTAAATGCCTGTAAAAAATAATGCCCAGTACACACAACAGTTACTTATTCTGTTGTGTGTTGACAAGACTTAATGCACCTAAATGCTAAGCATGTTTAGCAGCACTTGGGACGTTCATTTAACGTCTAAACCTGTGTGAAAGGCATGGCTTTAGGTGCATTTTTAACCACTTCAATACCAGACACTTAGACACCTTCCCGCCCAAGCCAATTTTCAGCTTTCAGCGATGTCGCAATTTGAATGACAATTGCGCGGTCATGCTACACTGTACCCAAACAAATTTTTTATCATTTTGTTCCAACAAATAGAGCTTTCTTTTGGTGGTATTTGATCACCTCTGCGATTTTTATTTTTTGCGCAACAAACAAAAAAAGACCGAAAATTTTGCAAAAAAACAAGGTTTTTCTTTGTCACTGTTAATTTTTTTTGTAAATAAGTGCGTTTTCTTCTTCAATGACGGGCACTGATAAGGCGGCACTAATGGGCACTGATAAGGCGGCACTGATGGGCACCGATGAGGTGGCACCAATTAGGGGGCACCGATGAGGTGGCACTGATGATGGGCACTGATAGGCGGCACTGATGGGCACTGATAGGTGGCACTGATGGGCATTGATAGGTGGCACTGGTATGCGGCACTGATGGGCACTCAGGTGGCACTGATGGGCACTCATAGGCGGCACTGACGGGTACTTATGGGTGGCACTGATGCACACATATAGGTGGCACTGATAGGTGGCATGGATGGGCACTGATAGGTGGCATGCATGGGCACTGATAGGTGGCATGCATGGGCACTGATAGGTGGGCATGGGTGGGCACGGATGGGCACTGATAGGTGGCACTGATGGACGCTGATAAGTGGCACTGATAACACTTATGGGTGGCATTGCTGGGAATCCTTTTTTTTTTACTTTTTTTTTTTATTAATATGATGTGCCAATCAGTGCCCATCTGTGGGCACTGATTGGCATATTTTTGATTTTTTTTTTTTAACATGTGGATGGCCATGGGGGATGTACCTGGCCATCCACATGCTGGGGGCTTCCCTGGTGGTCCTGGGGGCTTCCCTGGTGGTCCTGGGGGCTTCCCTAGTGGTCTAGTGTGGGCATCTGAGGGGGGGCTGCGCTGATAAACAATCAGCGCAGACCCCCCCTGTCAGGAGAGCCGCCGATCGGCTCCCCTCTACTCGCGTCTGTCAGACGCGAGTGAGGAAAAGCCGATCAACGGCTCTTCCTGAGTACATCGTGATCAGCCGTGATTGGACACGGCTGATCACGTGGTAAAGAGCCTCCGCCGGAGGCTCTTTACCGAGATCAGTGTAGCGGTGTGTCAGACTGACACACCGCTCCACCGATCGCCGCGATGCGCGCCCCCACGGGCGCGCGGCGGCTGTTATCCTGAAGGACGTCATATGACGCCCAGTCAGGATAACGAAGCCACTTCCCGGACGTCAATTTACTATTGACCGGGCGGGAAGTGGTTAAGGTTGGTTTTCTCCTGTCAGGAGAAAAACGTTCACAAGAGCCTCTAGTGTGCATGAGGCCTGAGGGCCCACCCACACTAGGAACTGCATGTGAAACGTACACTGCGTGATTCACGTGCAGTGCGACTTCGGACAGTTCATTTTGAATGGGCTGAAATCGCACCACATCTAAAGTAGTGCATGCTCTACTTTTTTTAAACGCACAACAGGATCACATGGTACTTTTGTACCATGTGATCCGGTGTGGTGCGTTTGCGACCCGTGTTTGAAGTGTGATGTAAATGGGGTGTAGAAAGGTTCATCTCCATTCTTGTGTGGTCCTGTCTAGGAGTGCATGGATAAGGAGAGGAACTTACTTTACTCCCCCCTCTCCATCTGTGTGACTGCTCACCCTCCTCTCCACATATATGCGAATTCTGCATGCATATTTGTGCACACACATCGTGGGTTCAGCAGCCCTCTCAAGTTTAATGGTCTGCTGTACCCATGAGAAACGCTGTGGGGGGAAAAAAGTCTAATTCAAATGAATGGGCTGCCGTGAATGGGCTGCCGTGCCCATGCAAATCACGGCTCTCAGCCTAAAGCAGAACTAAACACTCCTTTCCTTTTCAGCCAAGGAAGCTGCCATCTGCCTCTGTTTGATCTGCAACTGTCATGATGCTGCCCATGTGATTGGTTATGACACCAGCCATTTGATGTTTTGACAGTTTGGTTGAGAGCATTAACAAATGTGACAGTTATCGCTAACTGTTTTTTGAAACTGTTAAATCGATGGGATTAGTTCTGCTTTAAAGCGGAGCTAAAGGGTGAATACTTACCTGTTCCTTTTCAATGGGCAATTGTGGGCAGTTAAGAGGAGAAGATGTTGCCACCTCACTGGCTGTTTTAACCCTCAAAATGTCTTACCACAACCACCATGATGGGACTTCCCCTTGTCAGGATATAAAGGCACAGAAGGGGAGATCACCACATCTGTCTGTTTTTGTTTTCTCCTTCAGCTTGCTGGATTGACTGAGAGAAAAAAAAAAACAAACAAACAGATCGTCTGGGGTTTTTTTTTTTTGCATGCTAGTCTTATATGGGACCTGAAGAGTTTACTAACGTTACGGAAATTCTCGTACAACAGAATAAAAAAAATTGGAAGTAGTTTAATTGTATTTTCGGACGACAACTGTACTGATTAAATGAAAAATCGGACGAGAAAGATTTCCGTGCTTGTCCGATAAAATAATAATAATAAATCGGATGAACTGTCGTGATCGGCTCTCGAAAGCTCTGTACTAAAGATCCGATTGTCGTACGATTGTGTCAAAATCAGTATTTGTCGTCCAATTTTCGGCTCGTGTGTACAGGCCATAAGGCTCCATGTACACTAGCACCTCCTAAACTTGAGTTTAGGGGCTATTCCCATTTTTTGCCAAAGCTCCTAAATTCAACTCCATAAACGATTGTGTGTCTGTGTACACGCGACTTACACGCAATTTTGCCGCGTTTTCCCGTGGCCAGCAGTCAAAGTAGTTCAAGCGTACATGAAGCCTTAAAGTGATTGTAAATAATCACCATGTAAAATAATCCATTCAGTTTAAAATAAAAACGAATTGCAAAACATTTTTGTATAGATATAAAATACATTACAAATACCTTTTATTATAAGTCATCACTTTCCCCTTCTCAGCTGCATGAGAGCTGGTGGGAGGAGAAACAGCAGCACACTGATCTTCCCAGTGAATGGCTGTGCAGCGGGGGGTGTCAGGACAAGTCTGAACATTGGAGGAGAGCACACCGAGTTCCCAGCATAGCTAGAGAACTGACCACACTGTGCTCTCCTGCTTAAGCCCCATACACACGGTCGGACTTTTTCATGGATTCTGTCCGATCGGACAATGTTGTTGAAAAATCAGACCGTGTGTATGCACCATCGGACAGTGTACGTCGGATTGTCCGACGGACAAAGTCTTATCTCCTGCTGGAAAGATTTGCCGACAACACGGTCCGATCACACCAAATCCGATCGTGTGTACGGTTGTCCGACCGGACAAAGTGCTACGCATGCTCACATCACATTACAAGACCAAAGCTATTGGCTACTAGCCTCTACGTAGTCCCGTCGTAGGCAACAAACGTCACCACGTTCAGAATGATCGGATTTTCCGACAACTTTGTCCGACCGTGTGTACGCAAAACCAACATCAGACAAAGTATGACGGACAGGATCCGACCGACCTGGTCCGCGGATTGTCCGACCGTGTGTATGGGGCTTTAGAGTGGTCAGTTTTTATTAGGAAAGCAGGGGGACTAACACCAGGGATTCCACATAAAGCAATACAAAGGGAACAGGATACTTCCTCATACAAGTACATGGTACAGCAGACACATATCAGGAATGTGAAGTGTGGGGTAACAAACGCTTTAAGCCTAGCACACACGGGCCGAATGTCAGGTGACAAGTCGGTTTAGTAGAAACAGAGCCTGTGTGTGTGGTAGCCGGCTGGCTTCTGTCTAAGGGTCAGAACCGTAAAACGGGCTGACAAACGTCTCCTGATCAGTGCTCTCAGAGCATTGATCGGAGTGTTCTGGTGGTGGGCGGCTTTCCCCCTGTCAGAACACAATGAAAGTGAAATTAAATCTCCCCAGCAGGGGAGATCGCTGTACTAACATCAGATTGTTAGTACAGCAGCTCCGACCTGAGCCGTCAGTGTGTAGGAGGCTCTATATGTGGACAGAGACACAGGATAACATGGAGGGGACTAAGGTACGTTTATGTGACAATCTCAGGAGGTGATTCTGCCTAGAGTTGGGAATGACGTGTCCATATCCTGGCCCAGCAAATAGGCCCCTGTTGTATGGGGGGGGATGGAGGGTCGTTTGGTACTCACAGGTTGGTAAGTCGGTAGGTGGGGGGGGGGGGTCGGTAGGAAGTCACTGGTTGGTGGGGGGTCGGTAGGAAGTCACTGGTTGGTGGGTGGGGGTCGGTAGGTAGTCACTGGTTGGTAGGTGGGGGGGTCGGCAGGAAGTCACTGGTTGGGGGGGGGGGGGTGGGGGGGGGGGGGGGTCGGTAGGAAGTCACTGGTTGGTGGGTGGGGGGGGGGGGGGGTCGGTAGGAAGTCACTGGTTGGTGGGTGGGGGGGTCGGTAGGTAGTCACTGGTTGGTGGGTGGGGGGGTTGGCAGGTAGTCACTGGGGGTCGGTAGGTAGTCACTTGTTGGTAGGTGGGGGGGGTCGGTAGGTAGTCACTGGTTGGTAGGTGGGGGGGTCGGTAGGTAGTCACTGGTTGGTAGGTAGTCACTGGTTGGTAGGTGGTGGGGGGGTCGGCAGGTAGTCACTGGGGGTCGGTAGGTAGTCACTGGTTGGTAGGGGGGGGGTCGGTAGTTAGTCACTGGTTGGTAGGTGGGGGGGGGGGGTCGGTAGGTACTCACTGGTTGGTGGGGGGGGGGGTCGGTAGGTACTCACTGGTTGGTGGGGGGGGGAGGGGTCGGTAGGTACTCACTGGTTGGTAAGTGGGGGGGGGGGGTCGGCAAGTAGTCACTGGGGGTTGGTAGGTAATCACTGGTTGGTCGGTGGGGGCGTCGGTAGGTGGGGGGGGCGGTAGGTACTCACTGGTTGGTGGGGGGGGCGGTAGGTACTCACTGGTTGGTGGGGGGGAAGGGGTCGGTAGGTACTCACTGGTTGGTAAGTGGGGGGGGGGGGGGTCGGCAAGTAGTCACTGGGGGTTGGTAGGTAATCACTGGTTGGTCGGTGGGGGCGTCGGTAGGTGGGGGGGGCGGTAGGTACTCACTGGTTGGTAGGTGGGGGGGGTCGGTAGGTACTCACTGGTTGGTAGGTGGGGAGGGAGGGGTCGGTAGGTACTCACTGGTTGGTAGGTGGGGAGGGGTAGGTACTCACTGGTTGGTAGGTGGGGGAGGGGTCGGTAGGTACTCACTGGTTGGTAGGTGGGGAGGAGTAGGTACTCACTGGTTGGTAGGTGGGGGAGGGGTCGGTAGGTACTCACTGGTTGGTAGGGGGCGCACTTAGTGGGATCTCCACCTCCTCCTCCTCATACTCCGGTCCGTCCAGGGAGTCGGCTTCTTCCACTGGGCCCAGTACCAGGCCATCGAAGGGTAAGGGCAGTGGCGGCAGCGGAGGGAAGGCGTCCGAGGCCTGGTGAGACAGCAGTGAGGCGCTGGTGGCCAGAAGTGCCGCCTCCCCCCCGCCACCTCCTCCTGTCAGCAGCCCGAGAGAGCCGGGAGCCGCCGACATCCCTGAACTGCACACAGGCACGGTCCGGCAGCGGAAAGAAGCGGGTGTGTGCGGGCGGGTGGCCGGCCGGTGTCGGCTGACTGACGGGTCTTCCTCTCTCTCAATATCTCTCACACACCGAGCTGACTGTGGGGAGGGGGCGGGGACCGCACGCGCCTCACACCAGCCCCTCACGCGACGTTCTTTCTCGAGGCCCCGCGCGTCAGGCTCGAGCACGTACCCGCAGACCAGCCCGGGACTTGGTCCGTGCACACAACTCTGGAGAAGGAGGTTTTTTTTCCCATCAATAACTTTATTGAGAGCAAAACTTTTCCAGCAGAGCAGTGTTTATTATCCTCATGGAAGCCCTCCACACAGGGGAAAAGTTTTACATCAATAAAAAAAAAAGAAGAAAAAAACTCTTTCCAGGACTGTTTGATGTGAATCTGTTCTGGAGCAGTCCTTAAAGCGGAACTTTATCCATAATAACTTGATAAAAAAACAACGTTCTTTAGCAAGGAATATACATTCCACATTAATAAAATAAAACTATTTGTTGTTACATACTGTATCTGCTTTTACCTCTGTAAGTATGTCTTTTTTTAACCGCTTTCTGACCGGCTTACAACAATATATTTTTTTTTTTTTTAAAGCCTGTGGCGTGCAAAACACACTCAAAAACTCACCCGGTGCATAAAAAATGTGCACAACATAAAGAGGTGCGACAAAAAAGTGCAACGGGTACACAAGACCTCTAAAATCAGAGGACCTTGTCCTGAATCCCCCGGGGCGTTAGGCTCCTGACAGGAACAAGGACCGTAAAACTTGGTCTTCCTGGCCGAAACCAGTCAGACCCCGTTCTCTGGAAGGTCTGCCGAAACAGACCCACCCAAATACTAGGTGAGGCTCCCCCGAAGGGAGACCCCAACCCTATGAGAGAGGGCGAACTAAGCCAGAAGGCCATGTCCACCCCCTCCCTGACGTTCAGGACAGGCCCTGGGACCTGTGACCCTACTAATCACACGTGCAACAAACCGTGTACCAACAAAAAAAATACAAAAAGTGACAAACAAAGGTAATAAATAAAATAAAGTGGGGGAAGGGATAGTGAAGAGGAGAGTGAAAGAAGTGGCCATTGTGTGAAACAATGACCAGGCCCTCCGGCCAGGAATAAAAAATTCCTCTGGTCCCAGCCAAAAGGCCTGGCCCAAGAGGCAGGTGCTAAAAAAGCGTGATATGGTGCAGTGACCGTGGTGCCATAAATCAATGTGTCCCTCACACACAGTGATTGTTTGGCACCCCTGGACTGCCACTCCAGGGGCACATACTCCATAGGCTTTCAAGACCGCCCTGGCCAACGGTCCGGACCGCAGCAGCCCCCACCACAGACAGGAAGGCATGGACATCAGGAAGCTTGGTGAGAGCCCGTCCCACCAACAGGCTCATCGCACTCCCATCACTCCTACCTAATTACATTCGGGAATTACCCGCCGATCCTCCCCCACCAGTAAGGGATTCACGGTGCTCTGTTCCCGAAAGACTGTCTGGGGCTAGAGCCACCCCAATCCAGGCCAGAAGGCCAGGTAACTCGACCCTCTGGATCCGACCAACAGCAGCACCCATCCTCACCAGGAGCACCCTTCCAGCACGGCTCAGACTCAGGCCAATACGCCGCCACCCATTTACTAGGGTACCCGGCGTGCCCCTACCGAAACCGTGCTTTCCAGGTACTAATCACGCCATCAGAGAGCGCTGCCTGCCACCCTCCTTGGGCCAGAAACAGCGCCTCCTTTGGCAACTGATAAGAACAGATACTACACTTGATCTTAGCCAAAGGCCGAGAAGCGATGAACTGTGCTGAAGAGTATCACATCACAGAAATCTGAATGTCTTTTCAAATAATCTGTCTTATTGGACTTTTATTTGGGTTGATGCACACCTATTATATGTATTTAGATCTAACATCCAATATTCTGATATTTTATAGGCGCAGCTCTGTATGCATATTGTTGCACTAAGCGTAAAAGGTTTTTTCTCTCTACAAGCTGGAAATCACATACCTCCCAACATTTTGAGATGGGAATGAGCGACGCCTACTAGCAAACATATGTAGGCATAGGACACGCCTCCTGCCACACCCTCTTAAAGAAGAATTAACCAAAAAAAAGGTTAATTAACCACTTGCTTATTGGGCACTTAAACCTCCCTCCTGCCCAGACCAATTTTCAGCTTTCGGCGCTGACGCACTTTGAATGACAATTGCGCGGTCATACAACACTGTAACCAAATTACATTTTTATAATTTTTTCCCACAAATAGAGCTTTCTTTTGGTGGTATTTAATCACAGCTGGGGTTTTTATTTTTTGCTAAACAAACAAAAAAAAAATTTCTGCTTCATTGATATGTGCTGATCAGGCGGCACTGGTGGGCACTGATAGGCTGCACTGATGGGCACAGTTAAGTCGGTACTGATGGGGACAGATAAGTCGGTACTGATGGGCACAGATATGATGGCACGGATGGGTGGCACTGATTGTTGGCACTGATGGGCACTGGTAGGTGACACTGTGCAGCACTGTTCAGGCACTTATTGTGGGCACTGACAGGTGGAGCTGGTGGGCACTGCTATGCGGCACTTGTAGGGGGCACAGGTGGGCACGGAGGAGCCGGGGCACATCGCAGTGATCGGGACTAATGTCCCTCTCACTGCTGCCGGTGATCAGCTTTTTTTTTCTCCTCGCGCTGTCAGCGTGAGGAGGAAAAATAGCCGATTACCGACTCTGTTGATATCACATGATCAGCTGTCATTGGCTGACAGCTGATCACGTGGTAAGGGGTTGGGATCGACCCCTTACTCGGATCTGTGAACCAGTGAGTGTCACAGACTCGCTGATCACAGAGCGCGCCGCGGGCGCCCTTCAGTGGGTGTGCAGGCCGCTCGTGCACGGGACGTCGTCAATGGACGTAGTCCCGGCAATGTAGATCTGCGCTGTAGCCGTCATTCGGCTATAGCGCGGATCTCTAGAGGTTAAATCCACAAGGGCTTTTTTTTTACCACTACTATTACTTTATACTGCCATTTAAAAATGCAGCAATTTAGAAATTGGATGAAAGGTTTAGCACTGGGAAACACTTTTTGAAACCTAAAAAGTGCATTTTATATAACTATATAGATGAGACCAAAATGAGGGACGAATGAGAAGGAAAGAGGGACAGAGGCACATTGCTCAAAATCAGGGACAGTCCCTCCAAATTAGACATGTGCGCCGTCAATAAATTTGTTTCATTCCGTTTCGTATTAAAATTCATTTGTATTTCGTAATTTGTGTCCTAAATTCAATTTGGATTCATATGAAATACGAATTTTCGTTAGATTCGTAAAATTTTTGTAACAATTACGAATTTTCGTTATGATGAATTTATCATTATGAGGGGCTCCCACCATCCCTGTGCTGTGCTGACTTCCTGGGGTTTTAACTTGTAGGTTTGTTAACTTTTCGTAACAATTACAAATTTTTGTTATGATTAATTTATTATGATGGGCTCCCACCATCCCTGTGCTGTTCTGACTTCCTGGGGTTTTTAACTTCCTTATAACGAATAATCGTAGTTAACGAACATTCTGTCCGATTCTGTTGTAACGGAATTTGGATCCGAGGTTCGTATACGAAATTTCGTGCAAAATTCGTATGCATAAAAATATAAAATATTTCGGATTCGTACGAATTTCAAGAAATTTGTACAAAACTAATCGCACATGTCTACTCCAAATCAGGGACAATTGGGAGCTATGAAATCACTGTAGTCGACATCGCTACTCCAGTGATCTCCACTAGCTTCTGGGTCCTGTGCCAAGCAGCTGACTTGCTGCATTTTAAACACAGGAGGTCGGCCGATCGTCAGGGGTGCCATTCAGAGAACGGGCAACCACTTGGCACAGGGCCCGGAAACTAGTAGAGATCTGTGGAGTAGCGATGTCCAAGCTGGACCAATGTAACTATGTAATAATGCCATACCTGGACTTCTTTAACCACCCGAGTCCCACTATACGTCATATGACGTCTTTTACTTCCCCGGGGTATATCTGAATGTTGCCTGTAGCTACAGACATCATTCAGATATTGGCATTTTCAGCCGGCGATTCCCTGCACCATAAGAACGATCATAGCGGCTGTTCTGCCGCTTGATCGTTCTTACGGGCGGCGGGAGGGGACCCCCCCCTCCCGCCGCCCTCCGGTGCTTCTACCGACTCACCGCTTCCATCGGTGAGTCGGACACAGGATCCGCCGGCCCCCGGATGATGATCATAGAGATTTCCGGCAGACCAGATGGTCGCCGGAGTCTCTATGATCGTTCGGAGGCCGGCCGCGATGTTATGACGTCACGCCCGGCCTCTGCATTCAAAAAAACGGCAGAGCCGCGGCTGGGAAGCGGTGATCGTTTTTTTTTTTTTTTTGATTTTAGGCTTCCCAGCCTAGAGGTGAGATGTGGGGTCTTATTGACCCCATATCTCACTGTAAATAGGTCCGATCGTGCCATATTCCTATTACAAGGTATGTTTACATTCCTTGTAATAGGAATAAAAGTAATCAAATATATATATATTTTTTTTTTAAAGTGTTGAAGTAAAAAAATAAAGTAAAATTAACGCCCCATGTCCCCGCGAGCTCGTACGCAGAAGCGAACGCATACCTAAGTCCTGCCCACATATGAAAACGGTGTTCAAACCACACATGTGAAGTATCGCTGCAAACGTTAGAGTGAGAGCAATAATTCTAGCCCTAGACCTCCTCTGTAACTCAAAACATGTAACCAGTAAAACATTTTAAAGCGTCGACTATGGGGATTTTTAAATACCAAAGTTTGGCGCCATTCCACAAGCGCGTGCAATTTTGAAGTGTGACATGTTGGTTATCTATTTACTCGGCGTATCTTCATCTTTCACATTATGCAAAAAAAATTGGGTTAACTTTACTGTTTTTTTTTTTTTTTTTAAAGCATGAAACTGTTTTTTTTTTTTTCTGAAAAAAACGCGTTTGAAAAATTGCTGCGCAAATACCGTGCGAGATAAAAGGTTGCAGCGACCGCCATTGTATTCTTTAGGGTCTTTGCTAAAAAAAAAACATATATAATGTTTGGGGGTTCTATGTAATTTTCTAGCAAAAAAAAATGGAATTTTACATGTAGGAGAGAAATGTCAGAATTGGCCTGGAACTCAGGTGGTTAAAAAACGATTTCTGGTTTAGCAAGGGTTCTTTCTTCCAGCAATCAAGCCTGAGTTTTACACAGGGAAAGACCCAGCAATTGCAAAATGACTTGCCTGTTAGTGATGGTTAGAGCATCAGTTTATAGATGATTGTCTCACTTCTTATTCTAGTGATGAGAAAATATGCTAAGTGCCAGATCCTAGGTAATGTTTAGTCAGCAGCAGCAATATTTAAAATAAGTGTCAGCTATTGACATATCAGAGTATTATTTAAAATAAAACCTAAGCACAATATTGTCAGACTGTCATTTACATTGCAGCAATACAAACACTTTCAAAGCCATTTTATGCAACTGGAAGGTAGAGAGGCAATTTCTCTTTGCTTTCTGTGAAAGCAGATAACAATTATGAAATGTGTGCTTTTAATGACTATTATCTCTTCTATTCATTGAGCTATCTAACTGTAGTTATAGATTGCTGAGTTTCTGTTTAGATGTACTCTTCATCTTCTTTTTTTTTTTTGCACCAGTACCATCACAACGTAGTTATGCTTCTGTAAGAATCTATTTATTGTGATTTGCAGTTACAAAGAAACAAATCCCACTGCTCTGCAAATGTAGTCATGCAGATTGAATTAATCATAACATGTTTAAAAAAAAAAAAAATGGATTTTCTATTCCATAATGTTTCGAATGCTGAAGTTTGCATGTGGGGAGGGCCACCCGCCCTGCACGTGGGGGGGTACCTTTTGTGTGGAGCGTGCTCATCAATGCCCGGAACTAGGCAGGGACAGCATTCATGTGAAAAATCAAACATTATGGTGGTACCTCGGCATAGAGATGAGCCATATGCTGTGTGCAGTATTGTCCCATTGCACCATGGAGCGACACAAATAGCGTCCAAAAGGGTGGTTTATTGCATGATCACAATACGTGGATAGTGCAACGTTTCGGAGCCGCGCAGGGCCCCTTCGTCAGGCATGTGCCTGACGAAGGGGCCCTGCGCGGCTCTGAAACGTTGCACTATCCCCGTATTGTGATCATGCAATAAACCACCCTTTTGGACGCTATTTGTGTCTCTCCATGGTGTGCTGGCAAATATCTTCATTGTGACTTGAACCAGTATACAGCTGGTTGTTGCTACAGCACCCAAAACTGTGAGCATTTCCAGGAACGTGTGCGATGGGAAAATTAAGTACTACAGTATTGTCCCATGTCACTACCCACACTTTCCTTCTGTACATTGTGATTATTTAGTAGGGACAATGCTGAGCCCATGCTCTCTCCACCAGTCCAGCGTACCTCTGCCACCTCACTCCCAATGACAGAATGGGGTCCTGCCATGCATTTAGCGGGGACCCTATGCATGCACTTGCTAACTCCTTCCTTCCCATACCATGTGGCCAGGCTATGGGTCTCCATAATGCAGGCTCAGTCCTGGTTGCTTTGGGCAACCGACCACTGGGAAGGGAGCCAGAACACTGACCCCCTCGCTATCAGAGGACCTGTCATCTACACCAGGTACTACGCTTCACAACTGGCTGCAATGTACCTTGCACTAGTTGTTGGTTACTCATAGCAACTGCATTCTTCCTTTGACTTGTCCTGCCGAGTTAACCTTGTAGTAGTTGCTTTACTTCATACCCTATATATGCTTTACTGACCCTAGTTCTTTCATACGCCAGGAACCATCATGCACATCTTTAAATTACTTCAGACCAGTCTCAGAACACTTGATGCAATTTTTACTGGAAATATCTTGATTATACAGTACAGTTTAACATGAACATTGGCAATAGAACATCCCTAACTATCTCTATTAGGCTGCCCGGGCATATCTCCACAAGGTGGTAGTAGTCCATGCTTGGTGTTCTCCAGGAACTGGTGGATCGTCGCACTCCTGGTGCCTTTGAACAGACTGCAAGGCGCAGTAGACCTCCTCTCCTCACTGCAGTGATCACGGCATTTCTCCTAGAGTGGGACTCTCAGAACCTGGCATTTTTATAATACAGGGTGGATAGACTGGGCATAAAAAGTCCAGAGGACATAACATCAACCCCGTCCCCAGCTTGGGTCAGCCACTGGTTAATTTATTAAACTTGCCTAAACATGTTCTCTGATTAGGTGAGGTGGAGAGTGTGCCATCACTGCCCCACCACTCCACCTTGTTAAATCAGACTATGCCTTGCATTTGGGGAGTAACCATGGATCGGACTTTAGAGGCATATTGTTTCTATGCCTCTAAAGTCCGATCCATGGTTACTCCCCGAATACTCTTTTTTGTTTCCTTTCTAATTTACGGATGTGGCAATGTGAGTGCTTCCCTCCCCTTGTTTTTCATATGCCTTGCATTTATTGCTCGGCACAGGATCCAGATGGCAGTAGCAATCACTGTAGTAGCAGAAACTACTACAGTGATTTACAACTTACACGGAGATCGCACAGGTAAATAACATGCATACTTAAAGCTGGTACACTGGTTGAATATCGTTCAACAGAAACCATCCAACATTCAGCCAGTATGTGCAGCAGCCTGTCCAGCTTCTGTTGAACAGGCATGCTGGAAAACCAGCAGTCGATCGCCATCCGATCAGTGCTGGCAGCCAATGACTGCGAACACTGACTGGTGTGTTCTGGCAGGGGGAGGGGAAGTACCCCTGTCAGAACACAATAGCACAGAGGGGAGATTGCTGTACTGACATTACATAGTTTGTACAGCAAGCACGAAAAAAAAACTGCCTGTGTGTAGCAGGCATTAAATTGGGCCAAGCTGGAGCAATGTAACCATGCAATCAAATCAACAGCTGGAGTTGGGCTTTAATGAATTTATAATAGTGGAGGGCTCGTTCACACCATGTGAATATGCACAGATCAACACAGGCTAAATGCAAAGGCACGTAGAAAACATTTCTTTATTCATGCCCTATTCATACTACAACACATGGTTAAGGAAAACAGGGTAAAGACTAAAGCATAGAAAAAAAAAAATCTTCCCTTACTTGTCTGCAAAGGTTATTGTACCACATAATAATACCTAGTTAAAGAGAAAAAAAAAATTCAAGAATGACAGGTTCTCCCCTGCCACTTTGTAAAAGCCTGTATTAAAAACCCGACCTTTCAAAATGCTGATACTGTGGCCACCATCAGAAAACCCACTCTGAGAAACGGGGGATCAGCAGTGTAATAAAGCGTGAAAAAAATATCATCATTTTTCCTTTAACTCTCTAACCACTTGCTGACCGTCTCACGCCGATATACGTCGGGAAAGTGGCACAGGTGTGCAAAATCACGTACCCGTACATCGCTGCATCATCAGTGGCTAGCGTGCGCGGCGTGCGAGCGTGCGCGCGGGTCCCATGGACTCTATGTCCACCGGTGGCCCACGATCGTGGCACGGAGAGGCAGAACAGGGAGATGCCTATGTAAACAAGGCATTTCCCCCCTGTTCTGCCTAGCAAAATGACAGGGATCTACTGCTCCCAGTGATCGGGGGCAGTGATCTCTGTCATGTTCTAGTGAGCCCATCCCCCCCTACAGTTAAAACATGCTGAGGGAACACAGTTAACCCCTTGATTGCCCCATAGTGTTTAACCCCTTCCCTGCCAGTGACATTTACACAGTAATCAGTGCATTTTTATAGCACTGATTGCTGTATAAATGCCAATGGTCCCAAAATAGTGTCAAAAGTGTCCGATCTGTCCGCTGCAATGTCGCAGTCATGATAAAAATTGCAGGTCGCCGCCATTACTAATATACATTTTTTTATTTTTATTTTTTTATCTAAAAATGCCATAAATCTATCCCCTATTTTGTAGAAGCGATTTTGCGCAAAGCAATCAATATACGCTCATTGCGATTTTTTTTAAAATGTATTTGTTTTTTTTTAACCAAAAATATGTAGAAGAATACATATTGGCCTAAACTGAGGAAGAAATTTGTTTTTTTTTTATATATTTTTGGGGGGTATTTATTATAGCAAAAAGTTAAAATATTGCCTTTTATTCAAAATGTTCGCTCTTTTTTTTGTTTATAGCGCAAAAAATAACTGCAGAGGTGATCAAATACCACCAAAAGAAATCTCTATTTGTGGGAAACAAAGGACGTCAATTTTGTTAGGGTGCAAAGTCGCACCACCGCTCAAATGTCAGTTAAAGTGACACAGTGCCGTATCGCAAAAAAGGGCTTGGTCAGGAAGGGGGTAAATCCTTCCGGGGAAGAAGTGGTTAAAAAATGTTCTTAAAAAAAACAAAACGTATGAATGCCCACATACATGCAGGACTGCACAATTGACTGTTTCCTGAACTTTCACTTCTCATTAAAGCAGAACTTAATGAGAACATCTTTCCATCCTATTAAATCTTCTGCCCTTGTTGTTTTAACTTTGGATAGTAAAACATGTTTTTTTCTGCCAGTAAATACCTTATACATCCCACTTCCTGTTTCTTGTCTGGTAAAAAGCCTAGGCCTGTGACATCATGCACAACTCTCTCTCTCTCACTCTTGTGAGAGTTTGTCAGGAATGGCGGGGGGATGAGTTATAAGAGGGCCAATGAGAGCTGCAGAGCTGGAGGTGTGCCTCTGTGTAAATCCAGGAAGTGAACAGGCAGCAGCTTCAGCTGCCCACAGTTAAAATGGCTGCAGCCAGACTTAGTGGAGGGAGATTTCTGCAGCATATTAGCCAAATACAGAATCACAGTATATATATATATATATATATATATATATATATAAAAAAAAAAAAAAAATAATATGCAAAGTGGTTGGAGGGAAGCTTCAGAATGGCAAAGATGTTTTTATTACAAATTATGTCAGCAGACTGCAGTTCCTCTTTAAAGAGGTGGTTTTGAAACATTTTTGTGCATAGGTTTTGCTACAGCTTAATTCTTACACAATAGTCTGTGCCTTGATATATAATCACAGGTTAATAACTCCTTGCATACCACACCCTTATCTGCATTTACATACTACATTTAAAAGTGAATTCTTCTCTGCACATTTTACACTAGGGATGTTATATTTATCTCTGTAAGGAACTGTAACTCCCACTTACTTCCTGAGAGAAGCTGCTGGTCCTTTATCTTGTCATTTCATTTCTAAGCTTGCATTCTTCTTGTGTGGCTGAATATCACTTATGCTAGGTGTGTGTCTATACTGAATGCCATTCTAAATAGAGGACTGTAGTACTAGCGTGCTGCAACATGCAGCCAAACCACCAAGCCCTTGATTCACTTACTCTTTGTGGGCCTACGGTCATGCAGCCATCATAGCTTTGCCCAGTACTGTAGGCAAGTCACATTTCCAGCATACCATTCGTCAGATTCCACTAATTCAGAGTCCACTGAAAGTAACAGGAGAAAAAGGCGAATGTCCTTGCATTGCCTAGAGAGAACCCAGATATAAACCCCCGTGGCCTAGACAGAGCCCCATAGACTTAAAGTGTTACTAAACCCAGGACCCTGCATTCACTATATTTGGTCTCCCACAGTACACAGAATTTGGACATGCAATTATTTTCGTAAATATAAACTCCTAAATACCTTTTCTCATAAGTATCAGTGTCTGGTTAAAGCTTATAGGAGGAGTTTTCATTCTCCTCTGACTGTCCTCTGAGGATGCAGGACCCCTGACCCTCTGTCTGGACAGTGCTGATTGGGCCTATGCTGATCACATGCACGTTCCCAAGAAAAAAATAACAACTCTAGCAATACACACAAAACTGAGCATGTGCAGAGTGATTCCAAAGGCTCTGTACTATCAGGAGATGGATTGGGGACAGTGGAAGAAGGGGAGGATCAGAGAAGACAGGATCTAAAAGCCCTTTTACACAATGCAGAAGATTAACTCCTTAGGTTCCGTAGTAAGTACAATAAGTGTAGCACCCCCTAGCTGCATTACTAGAGTGCTAGGATTTTTGTTGTTGGAGAAGATAAATTATTCAGGCTTGCCTGTGTGTTTTCCTGGGTCAGGGATTGAGTGACTCAGGGAGGGCTGGATGACTCACAGGCAGCATCTCTGAGACCTTCCCCTACTTCTAGAAACCTACAGAAGATTCTAGAAAAATGGGAGTGGCCGAGAGGAGGAGCTGCCTGGAGTATTCTGAGGTCCCTGACCAATCCCCAACAGATCGGTTGGCAGGTAGCCGGCCCCCCTTAATACTCTGGGTCATGCCAGCTGGGGTAGTGGAGTTCGGGTGGAAGCTGGAGATGGAGTGTTAGGCTTGTGACCATCACAAGGCTGTCAGTGGCTCTTGCAGGTGCCCCTTAGTCAGGTGCGGAAGGGACCCTCTTCAAAAAACAAAGCACTGGATTGTTCTTCTGACCTAAATGTGCTGTAAAGATGCGGTGTGTCCTGTGCAGGGTGGGGGATCCCTTTCTAATTGCAGCTTCTTAGGGGGTGCCCTACATAAGCATGCTTTACTGCATATACAGACTGATTTTACTGTTGTGGGCTTAGTAACACTTTAAACAAATCTGTGGAATAACTTGAAGACTGCAGTCCACAAACATTCACCATCAAATGTAAGTGAACTTGAGCAGTTTTGCAGATAAGAGTGATTCAAATATTGTAGTATAAGTGTAGATGTGTAAAGTTAGTAGAGATAAACTAAAGGCTGTAATTAACCACCTCAATACAGGGCATTTTCACCCCCTTCCTGCCTAAGCCATTTTTCAGCTTTCAGCGCTGTTACACTTTGAATGACAATTTCGTGGTCATACAACACTGTACCCAGATGAAATTGTTATTATTTTGTCCCACAAATAGAGCTTTCTTTTGGTGGTATTTGATTACCTCTACGTTTTTTTTTTTTTTTTTGTGCTATAAACAAAAAAAGAGGGACAAGTTTAAAAAAACAAAACAATATTTTTTACTTTTTGCTATACTAAATATCCCCAAAAAATATATAAAAAAAAAGTTTTTTCCTTAGTTTAGGCCGATACGTATTCTTCTACATATTTTTGGTAAAAAGCGTATATTGATTGGTGTGCACAAAAGTTATAGCGCCTACAAAATAGAGGATACATTTATAGCATTTTTATTATTATTCTTTTTTAACTAGTAATGGCGGCGATCTGTGATTTATTTTTTATTTTTTTTATTGTGGCGAACATATCGGACACTTTTGACACATTTTTGGGACCATTCACATTTATACAGCGATCGGTGCTATAGTCACATTTACACAGTAATCAATGCATTTTTAATTGCACTGATCGCTGTATAAATGTAAATGGTCCCATAATGTTGCAGTCACGATAAAAATCACTGATCGCCGCCATTAATAGTGTAAAAAAATAATAATTATTAATAAAAATTCCATAAAACTATCCCCTATTTTGTAGATACTATAACCTTTGTGCAAACCAATCAATAAACGCTTAATGCGATTTTTTTTTTTTACCAAAAATATGTGGAAGAATACGTATCGGCCTAAACTGATGGAAAAAAAAAAGTTTTTTTTTATAGCAAAAAGTAAAAAATAATGTGTTTTTTTTTATTTATTTATTTATTTTTTTAAATGTACGCTATTTTTTTGTTTATAGCGCAAAAAAAAAAAACGCAGAGGTGATCAAATACCACCAAAAGAAATCTCTATTTGTGGGGAAAAAAGGACGACAATTTTGTTTGGGAGCCACGTCGCACGACTGCGCAATTGTCAGTTAAAGCGACGCAGTGCCTAATCACAAAAAGTGCTCTGGTCTTTGGGCAGCCAAATGGTCCGGGGCTTAAAGCGGTGTTTCAGCTGAAAAATAATTTTTTTTAAAGTCAGCAGCTACTTTAGTAGCTGCTGACTTTTAATAAGTACACTTACTCTCCCAGGGCGCCCGCGATGTCGGCTGCCGAGGCCGACATGTCCCTCGGCGCACCGGTCCCAGCGCCGCCATCCTCAGTAAGGGAAACAGGCAGTGGAGACTACGGCTTCACTGCCCGTTTCCTACTGCGCATGCGCGAGTCGCGCGGCGCTTTGTGAATGTGTTCCCTAGCACAGCGCGACCCACAGTTCCCAGAACACAGCGCGCCCCATTACCCAGAAAACAACGCAGCAGAGGACAGAAGACCGAAGATTACTGCGGAGTAGGAAGGAGGCAGATTAGGAAGACTGCCTAGCAACAGGGATTTCGGATCAGGTAAAACGGAAAATTCCTATCAAAATACTTACCGTAATTTTCCTTTCCTGATGGACTCCATGGCAGCCAACGTGTGGGTTTAGTCCCGCCTCCACTACCCTATAGGACGTTACTCCCATAAATCTTTGCTCCCTGCCAGAGGCCGTGTTCGGTAACTATCCTACTCCAGCCATTTGGGAGGGAACTCCGGCTGCCATGGAGTCCATCAGGAAAGGAAAATTACGGTAAGTATTTTGATAGGAATTTTCCGTTTTCCTGACAGACTCCATGGCAGCCAACGTGTGGGAAATAACTCGCCATACACACCCGGGTGGGCAAAATGCTGAACAAACAAAGATTTATTTGACACCGTCAATTGACAAAACTTTAGCACCAAAATCAACTGAAGACAGAGCCGCAGGCTCAACACAGTAGTGTGACATAAAAGTATGGATTGACGACCAAGACGCCGCTCTGCATATCACATCAGGAGCTACATGGCGCGAGGCTGCCCACGAAGTTGAGAGACTTCTGGTTGAGTGTGCTGTCACCGCCTGAGGAGGAGCCAAGCCCTTCTCCTTATATGCCCACTGGATCGCTTGAACTATCCAAGCAGCAATAGATCTGACTGATGCTCGGGAGCCCTTGTGTTTCCCATAGAATAGGACGAACAGATAATCCGACTGGCGGAATGAGGCTGTAACTTCTAAGTATTGTCTCAGGGAACCACCAACATCCAGAGGGTGAACATCTGAGACTCCAGTGGACCTGAAGGTAGGTAGAGAGATTTCTTGATTCTCGTGAAAAACTGAGGTGACTTTAGGGTTTGACCCTAACATCGGAACCAGAACCACTCTATCTGGAAAGAAGGTTAGGAAAGGTTCTTTGGCTCCTAGAACCTGGATTTCAGACACCCTCTTCGCCGAGGTGACGGCCACTAAAAAGGCGGTTTTCAACGTAAGCTCTCTGACAGAAAGCGACTTGTCCAGATGAGAGAAAAAGTCCAAAACAAGAGGCAGATCCCATTTAGGGAATCTGGGCTTCCTTTGGGGTCTCAGTCTCACTGCCCCCTTGAAAAATTGTTGGATAAGGGCATGTCTGGCCCAAGACACTCCCGTGAAGGCGGAAATAGCTGACACCTGAACACGAAGGGAACTGACCGACAATGGTAGGTCCAGACCTGACTGCAGGAAACTTAGGATGTCCTGAACTGCCGGGGAACCACATGAATTGGCTCTGGAAGACATATGGGACGAAAATCTTGCCCAGATCCGCTCATACACCTTATTGGTGCTACGCCTCCTTGCACTTAGGAGGGTGGGAATAGCCTCCTTGGGACACCCTAGTGCTTCCAACCTTCCCCTCTCAAGAACCAGGCCTTCAACTGTAGGTGACCTGGACACGGGTGGAGGATCGTGCCCTGGGAGAGCAGGTCCCGTCGGGTCGGAAGAGGAACTGGGTCTCGGAAGCTGAGCAGAGACAGGAGAGGAAACCACGGTCTGTTGGGCCAGTGTGGGATTATGGCCACCATCTCCACTTCCTCCCATCTGAGTCTCCTCAGGAATTGAAAGATGATCGGAGTTGGAGGGAAGGCATAGGCTGTGCGGAACCACCAGCGCTCTGTTAGTGCATCCATCCCGTAGGCTTGTGGGTCCCTGAACCGCGAGTAGTATTTCGCCAGCTTCCTGTTGTACTGGGAGGCAAAGAGATCCACTTCTGGAGAGATCCCCAGGGCTACAACCCAACTGAACACCTCCTCGTGAAGAGCCCACTCGTTGTTGTCCAGCTGTACTCTTGATAGAAAGTCCGCTTGGACGTTGAGAACCCCGGGAACATAGGTTGCCGTCAAGTTGGCTAGATTCCTCTGTGCCCAACGCATGATAGGTTCCACTTCTGCCAGTAGGGAACGACTTCTGGTGCCCCCTTGTTTCCTTATGTAGGCAACAGCTGTTGTGTTGTCCAATCTGAGAACTACCGATTTTCCTGATATCAGATGAGGGAAGGCCACCAGAGCCAGGAAGGCTGCACGCAACTCTAGGACGTTCGAGACTATCCCCCGAGAAGGAAAGTCCCAAGTGCCCTGAGCCACCTCCATCAGACAATGGGCCCCCCAACCTCTGTTGCTGGCATCTGATGTAACTGTTATCCACCTGATTGGAAGAAGGGAATGGCAATTCAGCAGGTTCTCTCGTTGAAGCCACCAGAAGAGGGAACTCCTCATGACTTGAGTGACACGAATTGTCTGGACTTTGTCTCCCGACCACTGGAGAAGAAAACCCTTCTGAAAAGGACGCATTCTCCATTGCGCCCACTTCACCATCGGTATTGTGGACACCATGGTGCCTATGATCTTCAGGCAATACCGAGTGCTGAGATGAGGAGACGCGAGAGCCAGGTGGATCCTGTCTCGCACTATTCTGACCTTTTCCTCGGGCAGAGAGATGGTACCTCTCACCGTGTTGAAGAATGCTCCCAGGAACACGAGATACTGTGAAGGTTCCAGCTGGCTCTTCTCCATATTCAGGAGCCATCCGAACTCCTTGAGCGTTGAAATAGTCTGATCTCTGTGATCTACTAGACACTTTCTGTCCTGAGCCAACAGGAGTAGATCGTCCAAGTAGTGATGGATCCGGATTTTTCTGATCCTTAGCAGAGCTACGATTGCCAGCAGGACCTTCGAGAAGGTACGTGGAGAAGTGGACAGACCGAAGGGAAGGCAAGTGAATTGTAAATGAATCTGGTCTATGGAGAACCGCAGGAACTGTTGAAAGTCTGTTGCGACGGGCACGTGGAAGTAGGCGTCTTTTAGGTCTATGGAGACCATCCAATCCCCTGGCTGTACCGACTGTTGGATTGTGGACAGGGTCTCCATCTTGAACCTCTCCTTCTTTATGAAGCGGTTCAGATATGTTAGGTCTATTACGGGTCTCCACGCCCCGCTCTTTTTCTGGACTAAGAAAAGAGGGGAATATATTCCCATACCACGTTGCTCGACTGGCACGGGAATAGCTGCGCCTTGTTCCAATAAAGATTTTACGTAGGCTGAAAGTATCATCCTTTTTCCTTCTGATGTTGGAATGGATGTGGGAACACACCTGCACTTGGGAACCCTGCTGAACGTCCAAGTGTGTCCTGAGGAGACCGTCCTGACGGTCCAAAAATCCTGGATTGAGGCCGCCCAGACGTGCCGAAAAAAGGAGCAGGCGAGCTCCCACCCGGTCCGTCTGGACGGGCTCGCCCTCAAAAGGACTTGGTCGGTTGTTTCTCACCCGACAAACTGCTTTTTGTAGCCTTTTTGAAAGATGATTGCCTGGACCTCCAAGACCTGGAGAATTCCCTCCCAGGCCTGTAACTGCGTGCCTCCCTGGCACGGTCTTGACCTTGCTTCCTTGGAAAAGATCCTCTGGGATTTTGCTGGCGCCTGTCTTGGGGAAGAAACCCAGACTTACCGCCCGTGGCCCGAGTTATAGCACTATCCAACCTATTCCCAAACAAAGACGAACCGTCAAAGGGAATCCGGCACCAAACCTGTTTAGATGCCGGGTCGGCCAGCCAAGGGCGGAGCCACAGGGCACGCTTGGCAGTCACAGAGGATAGCATAACTCGAGACAACAGACGAATAATGTCAATTGAGGCCTCCCCAAAGAAAGCCGAGGCCAGCCTCAGCTCCTGTATAGGAGAACTCTTGGCTAGCTCTTCTGAGACACCCCTGAGTGTCTCGTCAACACTGTCGGACCAGACCTTCATCGCTCTAGACAAGGCTGCCAGGGCCAGGGCTGGTTTACAAGCCGTGCCTGCCATAAGGTAGACCCGCTTCAGATCAGAGTCGATTCTTCTGTCTAGAGCGTCCTTGAAGGAGACCGTGTCCTCTAAGGGAAGGGTCACATGTCTGACCAACCGCATTACTGCCGCATCCACTAGAGGGGGTGATTCCAGTTGCTTTACCTCTTCTTCTCTGAATGGGTATAGTTTCTGAATTTTTGGCAGGAGAGAGTTCTTCTTCTCTACCTTTCCCCACTCTTCCGTGATAACTTCCCCCAGTTCTGACAGAAAAGGAAAGCTGATACGCTCCTTCTTTAATTGTTTGAAAAATTTTCTCTGCTTCGCTGGAGCCGTCACCGGCTCTTCCCAATTCAAGGTTTCCTTGATGGCTTTGACCAAAGGAGGGAGCAGAGAAAAATCAAAACCGGAACCAGCCTCATCTTCCTCAGATTCACTCTCGGAGAGATCCGCGGATGGATGGCTTGGTAACGAGGCTTCCCAAGTGTCTTGAACTTGGGTATCCCTCACTGGAGATCTGGGCGACTCTACGGGAGATACATGAGGGGCTTCCAGCTCCTTTAAGCTGTCCTTGACCATCTTCTCAACCATAGACTTTAACTGTTGGTCAGAGTCAGTCCTTTCCCCAGTCGCCTTTACATAACAGGCATCACAAAGGGACTTGTCCCTAGGGACTTGAGCCCTACACCCCCAGCATGATCCTTCAGAATGGCTGGGGCGAGCCGTGGAAGAGCGGGATGGTTCCCGGCTACGATGACTGGATCTTGCAGAAGAACCGTGGTGTCTAGATCTGGAAGAGGAGTGCCGGCGGGATTTTGATGAACCGCTTCCTTTATGAGAACTCCGGTGTTGAGTAGACCTGGAAGGGCTGAAAGAGAAAAGACAGATCCACCATGTCAGCGGAACATCACCTATGATGATGTTCCACCCTCCCCCCTCCCCCAGCAGGCATCCCAGGGAATGCCCCCCCCAAAATACCTGCTGCGAGAGGGCTGGCCACTAGCAGGCGGTGACGGAACAAGTGGTCTAGGAAGGTCCATTATGCTGAAAACAGAATTGACCAAAATCAATAACTTAAGAAAAGCATCAGTAACCAAGAACAGCAGGACAGTCCATAGGATTCCCTACCTTTCCCAGCAAAAACGGGCTCTCTGGAGTGCTTCTGTAGACTTACAGGCATTCCAAAGCCTGTAAGCTGTTTCTGCCTTTTAAATCTGCCGCCTATCGTGACGTCATCAATGCGACGGCCACGATGCTAGTGCGCATGCGCGAATACCGCTCCGCGCATGCGCGAACCAAGCCTCGTTCTCGCGCTGGCTCTGCGCATGCGCAGAACGGCCGCGCGGCGAACGAGGAAGGAGCTCGGCGGCTGGAACGCACGAGGAACCAGCCGCCATGATGGCCAGACACACCGCACCAGCGGTGTATGGGGACACGGAGACAGGGATAGAAAACACAACAATACTGCCAACAACAAAAACGGGCTGCCATGCAGAGAAAAACTCACCCCTCCTGTGAACGATCGTTTGGCCGAAGGTAGGAACAATTACATGCCGGACTTTGTAGGGGAAATAGTCACCTGCTAGTAGCTAGGATTAACGACCATAACGCGGTTCTGCCTTGTCAGTGACCAGGAACACACCTCTTCAGCGCCTCTTCCATATGCCCCTTTCCATACTCCGCTAGTAGCCAGAGCTTATTGGAAATGTGCGACTCCAAGTCGCTCGGCCAGTCCGTATCACAGGGGGGAAACGATAATCTTCAGGTAGGAAAGACATAGTATAGGTCCTTCGGAGGAGGACAAAAAAAGAACACGGCCTCTGGCAGGGAGCAAAGATTTATGGGAGTAACGTCCTATAGGGTAGTGGAGGCGGGACTAAACCCACACGTTGGCTGCCATGGAGTCTGTCAGGAAAAACATATTTTTTTTTTCCAGAATATTAATGTCCTTTTTTTTTTTTTTTTTTTTTTTTTTTTTTTTAGGGTGTTCCTCCACTTTAAGTGGTTAAAGCAAATGGCGGTTCAACAAAATACTGACACAAGGGGTGATCCTTTTTCCAACTCAGTAATTCCGTCTTTGATTTGTTTTTATTTTTTTTCTGACATGTCGGTGTTATATCTTTCACTTGGATGTTATAAGTTGCAGTTAGTAAATACAGCTGGATAAAACAAAAACTGAAACAAAAATTTGCAAAGCAACAAAATGTGAGGGAGGTGATTCTTCTCTATACCCACTGTATATACAGTTAGGTCCATATATATTTGCGCACAGGCACAATTTTCATATTTTTGGCTCTTTATGCCACCAGAATAAAATTAAAAAAGGAAACAATCCAAATGAATTTGAAGTGCAGACTTTCAGCTTTAATTCAAGGGGTTGAACATAAGTATCAAGTACAAATTTTAGGAACTGCAACCATTTTCAGGGGCTTAAATGTAATTGGACAAATCAATATAATCATAAATAAAATGTTAATTTTTAATATTTTGTTGAGAATCCTTTACTGGCCATGACTGCCTGAAGTCTGGTACCCATGGTATTATCTATACCCAGAAAAGAGAGTTCCAAGCCTGTTGCTCTTCTCTGAGGTCTCAGAGGTGGCAGAGCTGGGACCTGGAAGTGATCTGCGGCTGACTGCAGGACTTTACCAAAGGGATCTGGTCTAGAGAAGGACTGCCTCACTCATTGGACTGTGTCCAGGGGAAACTGGAAGTTGGCAGCTGTCCTGGCGACTTGAGGGATGATCTTGAATTGATTCTTAGTGACTGTGTGCTTTTGGGATACAAGTGCAAGATGTTGCTTGGACTGGGGCGGCTCTCAAAGTCTGATACTGGCCATTCCCCATCCTCAGCAGTGTCCTGGACTTTCTGCTTTGACTAGAGTGCCCTCTTGTTCCCTAAAGGGGAAGTTCTGCTTTATGCCCTCTTCCCCCCCATCCTCTATTTTTGAAGCTTTTTTTTGGGGGGGGGGGGGGGGGGGTAGGTACCTGCTCCCACTTCCTATCGGATCGATGCGGCAGATCCAACAGAAGTCCCCCCCCTCCCTGCCCGCAACTTTCTGGGACAGGTCACAGGTCCCAGAAGGCTGCGGGACCATTCACAAAGCACAGCGTAGCTCGCGCATGCTCCGGCTGTGAAGCTGCAAGGCATCACAGCCGGCTGCCCACAGTAAACATGGAGGCGCTGGGGACCTGCAGACCGTTGAAGAACCAGTTCAGGTGAGGATGGCGCTGGACCCCCGGACAGGTGACTGTCTTTTTATTAAAAGTTGGCAGCCACAGTATTTGTAGCTGTTGATTTAAAAAGAAAATTCAAGCAGGAAAGAAAATTGCTCAATTCTCCCATAAACACAGACAGTGTTGATGGGGGGAAACCCTCCCATTGAGCCATTGTCCCTGCTAGGAGAACATAGTGATTATTGCTAGCAGGTATAAGAGCCACTAACAATAATCGCATGTAAAATCCAAGAGGCTGGTTGTACCCAAATTGATCTATCGATCTACTTTTCTACTTTTACATTCAGCCTGCCCATACATGGTTTGGATCTCGGCCGGTTCCTGCAAGATTTGAACCGTCTATGGCTGGTTTTAGAGTAAACCTTGCATGGAAGAAGGATGGGAATTGACTGCTGACCTTCTTATGAAAATGCTAGTTGTCTGTTTTGCTGTTCTTATAGTATCAATACTTTCTAATGCCGTGGAAATTTGGCCAGCAAAAGACCGATGAGATCTTTTGGTCAGGAAAATGCGACCGTGTGTATGCTCCATCGGACTTTTGCTGGCCGAATTCCAGCCAGCAAAAAATTGAGAGCAGGTTCTCAATTTTTCGGACGGAAAAAGTCGGAAATTCCGATCGTCTGTAGCAATTCCGACACGCAAAATTCCTACTCATGCTCGGAAACAATTTGACGCATGCTCGGAAGCATTGAACTTCATTTTCTCGGCTCGTCGTAGTGTTGTACGTCACCGTGTTCTTGACGGTCGAAAGTTCGGTGAACCTTTGTGTGACTATGTGTATGCAAGCCAAGCTTGAGCGGAATTACGTCGGAAAAAACATACAAGATTTTTCCGACGGAAAATCCACTTGTGTGTACACAGCATCAGTCGCAGACTGAGGACCAGTATGTCAGTACCTCAAAATCCATAAGTAAGAAGGCCAGTAAAATAGTTAGGCAACTTTCATTTTTTTTTCATGCTTTTCCAATGCCATGTTGATGTTCAGCAGTTCACATATTACTAATGCTTAAATTGTTTACTAAAAATTTGCTATTTTTTTTGTAGGACAGCTGCTGGTTGCAAAATGAGTTTATTTATGGAGGTGTACTCTGCTGTAAGATTAATGTATAATGCGTGACAATACAGCTCTTGTGAACATGATGGTTACCTTTTAGAGGTCACATCTAAAAACCAAAAGAACCAAAACAAAAAAAGAATCACACAAAGGCGACAGCTGACTCACCATTTGATGCTTAGTTTATTTTTGTTGTCATCTGACAGGAACCTAAACTATAAAGAGTTCTTGTGTGGGCGATAATCAAAAGCTGCGTAGTGTCATAGGAGTTAGGCCTCATGACCTGCTGTAGGGCCAAATGGCCTCTTCATATCGACTGCACCTAGAATTAACACATTGAACACTGTATAGCTAATTTCAATTCCACGTTTGTGGAAAAAATGATTCCACATACAATTGCTACACAAGTCATATTGTAACTACTGTAAATGTTATTAAGATACACTAATATACTAGTCAGATTTTAGGCATTCACTGCAACAAAAATTTCATTTTTGGTTAAATACTCCCAAAGAGTTTGTCTCTTCTATGGCCCGGTTCACACTGGTGCGACATGCGTTCCGACTTTGAGAGCACTTGTCGCATGACAAGTCGTGGCCCATTAAGTTCAATGGAACCATTCTAATAGAAGCGACTTGAGTCTTAAAAAAAGTTACCTGTGGTACTTTTGGTCGGACTTTGGCACAATTTGAATTAACTTCTGTTAAAGAAATCGTATGCAACTCATGCTGAAGTCGTGCTGGGACGACGGCGCCATAATCGTGCAAAAGTCAAGTGAAAAGAAAACACAAAAAGACATATACAGGAAGTGACTGTTGTTTTCATCAGAAGGTTGACCTTTTTACCCAGGAGGCTTGGCGACCTACCCATGAACACTCTCTCTAGCAGTGCATGTTGGGTAGGACATAAAAGGAACCCGAGAGGCCATTTTAGGTCTCTTGGGATCGCATGGCCTGCCTGTGAGGACCTATGCAGAGGCAAAAAGCAACCTACAGCCATCGCGGAGCGCAACTCCGCCTGCTTGTGTGAGTGACTGGACGGTTCCCCCAGATACAGTGACCGGATTGGAAGAGATCCAGGTACCCTCGTTTGAGTATCGGAGGACCGGGATCACCCAGCGGAGCAGACTGACGGATCCAGCTGGCGGAGAAGTCACCGGACCAAAGCTACTATACAGAGCTCCGATCCAGTTGGTGAGCGGACTACAGCCCACAGTTTGTTAACTTTTACACCCAGTCAGACTTATACACAGGTCTCGCTGGGATTTATAGTTCCACGCAGGAGGAGCATAGCAACTGACACTAGGCAGGCATGAGGCCTATCTGCTGTGGCATCTAAAGCTTTGTACTATAGTTTACTGAAGTTATACCAGGAGCATCTTCAACCCAACTTAAATTACCTTAACCTTTGGATTACAAATCACAAGGAGTTACTCTAGCTAGCAAAGACATGAAGATCCAAGATTAAGTACTTTAAGTGAGATCTCACGCATAGCTATAAAAGTAATGGGGGCTCCCGTGTTTTGAAATTGTTATACTAATATCCATTGTGCTGTCATTCTATGTTGGGATGACAGCACAATTACTGTAATCACCTGTTTAAAAATATATTTACAGTAAAACATCTTTTGGTTAAGTGCCCAGTTGTGTGGAGTGTTGCCTTCTCCCAGCAGGCTGAGCCAGTGGATCCTGAGCTTACAATACAGGTATATTGTATTATATTATATTGTACTGTATTGTATTGCACCACAGCTGTGTCAAGGGGATTGAGCCAAGTTAGTGTGGTTTATCAGCAGAATGCAGGCCCAAATAAAATCAGCAGCTCCTTCGGGGGTTAGTGCTACATTTAGATTACTGATGGTGCCGTTGTGCCACCCACTCCCTCCTTTCATTGAAAACCTCACACCCCGAGGCCTAGCATTGTGTGACTCCTTGTAAGTTGTGTGGAGGGGGGAGATCTCTGCCACTGTTGAGGACGGGAAGATATTGTGGGGATACTGGGATCTCCTGGGCTGGAGGTGCTTTTAGAGGAACAGCAATTCAACTGACTATGGAATGTAGTCTTCTCGTCAAGAAGTGGTAAATACACACATTCAACTTTGTTATAACAGTATAAAATGACTATGTAAAATAAACAATGTATTCATAGACAATATAAGTTAAACTATCTTTTTCTCGCATAGAATAAACTCACCTGAAGCAGACCGTTACTTGTATAGGTTGAAACGCGTAGGGATATCATGTATGGGATATTATGTGAAACTTAAAAGTTTTTTGCTTCTATACACTAAATGAGTTTATGTATGGTTTTCCCATGTTGACAAGATGTTTTTTATGTAATGACCAGAATTGCTTTTTATGACTTCCATGCATTCATGTTTCATACCCCCCTTTTAATACTACAACTAAATAAAGAATTACTATTTTTAAAGAAGTTATTGTTACTTGCCTTGAATACCATCTTTCTTCTACAAAACCCCTTGAGGGATCTTCCATTCAATTAAATGATTTGGGGGTGTGCAGCCTTAACAACTCGTTTATATTTGTTACCTATTCTAGATTACTGATTCATTTCCCAAGAAGGTAATCCCCTGGGTGGAGGCACTGCCAACTTTATTATAAAACCCACTCTTTAACTTAACAAAGGTTCTGGTTATCTTATTTACCTACAGGTTTAGCGCAATCTCCTGTTTGGGGAGGGCCATTTCTCATAACCCTCAAAAAGATGGCTAAACACATAAAAAAGAAAGGAGGTAAATACTCAGCTCTCCTGCTGCCCGTGCCACTGAAGACCACTGCATTGAAAGCTACCCCAGATGTTTCTTCAGAAGCAAGACACTTCCGGGAATGTCAAGCTCACCCACTGTGCTCACTGCTTCCTTCCACCAATCCCCACTTCACCACAGAGCACTGAAAATGACTGTTTCTGAAGAAATTTCACCCGACAATTTTTCCTTAATAGTACAGTATGGACAGCAGGGGATTTGAGTATTTACTTTCTCGTTTGCGTGGAATTTCTTTAATTAGCAAGTTCATTCCGGCAACAGAGTTACTTTATTTTATACTTATTTTGGGGTATAATTATAGGTTTGAATGTTGTGCAACTACCTTCCCTTCTCACCTTATTCTGTGACTTTTTTGTGTTACTTTTCTGCTTTTATGTATTCACAATTATAGCAGGGATTTTCCATTTTTCTCATGGTTTAAATTATGTATGTAAACACACAATAAGAAAAAAAACAGTCCAAAAAAAGCAGTGTTTATGCATCTTTTAAATGGCAGCAATCTTCTGGCTGACGTTTGGTGCCCTGAGTTTTCTTTTTTCCTGGACCTCCCCATGTCAGCCTACTATGGGTCAGCTCCGCCCCCTCTGACCCCTCCAGGACCACCTTTTTCCTAGCCCATAAAGGGCGGCTGTCTGCCCACAGCAGTGTTCTTTTTTCGTCCTCGCTCCGGACGCCTTTTAAAGTTTAATTTTAGTTATTTTATTTATATATTTTTATTTTTTTATTTATTATTTATTTATTTTTTTTTTCTCCATCCACCATCCATCCTGTCCGGGGTTAAGCCTCTCCCGGATCAGAAGACCCCTCCAGATGGGCTGTAAATCTCCCGAGGAGTGTGGGTTCGTAAGTAGGGGTGTTCGTAGGTCGGGCGTTCGTAAGTCGGGGACCCCCTGTACAGTATAAATGACTGTGTATTACTGACAAGGTCACAACAGTATAAATTACTGTATACACCTTCGTTAGGCAGGTGCTGGCACTCTCTCCTTCCATGTTTTTGTGCGTACAGGCAGTGGTTTGGCTCGCTGGGACTCGCAGTTCACCACCTCCACATGTATTCCTTTCAGGAAGCTCAGAGTTGACCAGGTGAGGTCAGAGGTAACTTCCTCTTGGATTGCTTAGCAAACACCAGAATGCTCACTACTGATTTGCAGCAGGCTCTGTCCTCTAGGCTAATCTCAGCCTCCAGCTGATCAATCTGCTACTCTGCTCTGGTAAGCCTGACTTCCATTACTTACTGCTGTGTTACTTGTCTGGAGTGTTTTTATTATCCTGTGCCTTTATAGAGCTGGGGAGTTTTGCCTGCCTGCCTAGCTGCCTTAGCACTGAAGATTTGGATGGAGAAGTTTATTTTATTTATTTGGTTAGTTAGTTAGTTATTTATTTAAAAAAAAAAGAGAGAACATCCTCTGTTTTACAGAGAGAAGGGCCCAATGCGCGCTAAATGCCCGCAAAGAGGTTCCTAATCAGCACTCCAGCCTCAAAGGAGTAAAAAGGAGACTGGACATGACAAATCGCAGTCGCAAGCAGCTGGATAGACGCCTGTTGTCGCATTCCAGATCACCCTCATCCTTACCTCACTTTAGTCGCTCGGACTAGAGCCAAGAGAGGTCAAGACATCAGAAAGCATCTAGAAAGAGCATATCCGGGCGCAGACAGAAAAGAAGATCCTCTTCTTTGGATAGATCTTCATCGCCAGCCCAGGCAGAAGAAGGATCATGTTGGGCCTGCTCAGCTGAGGTCATCAGAGGAAAGTGGGTTTGTGTATCTTGCTTCAAGGAGGCGGCTCAGGACAATGCTGCGAATGCACGCCAGGTTAAATCCTACATTAAGGACACAGTCAAGGAAGGGTTAAACATCCTTTTAAGGAATCCTGCTCATCCTGCTGTATCTTTAAGCATCTGCAGATTCAGATCATGTGTTTTCAGTGCGTTTTAACTCTGAAGTCGATAGCGATTCGGATCCATCTGAGGCTGTGATGGTCTTGGAATCGCATTTGTTTGATTTTTTGGCACTGGTTCCCCCCTTGGTGGAGGCTGTTAAGGATGCGATGAAGTGGCAGGAAGAATTGTCACCTCCAAAGAAACAGCAGAGATACTACCCGTATTTAAAGAAATCATTACCTTCCTTCCCATTTATTTCTGAAATTAAAGAAGTATTGGATGATGAGTGGGCGGGGCCTGAGAAGGGGCTCAATGTGCATAATAGAGTATCGAGGCTGTAACCCTTGGGGCACTACGCCTAAGGTGGATACTTCATTGCGTAGATTCGCCTGCCACATTCCACTTCCGCTGGAGGATTCGGATTCCTTTAGGGATCCTATGAATCACAGAATAAATGCAGACCTGAAAAAAAAAGGTTGTATAGTTTGGCCTGAGCAGCCTGCAGGCTGGCGGTAGTGTTCACTTCTGTGGCAGAAGCACTTGGGGTGGATTCGCACCTGTGCGTTTTTATTTTTATTTATTTATTTTGGTGTTTTTTGCAGTTTTGCTCTACCATTTATTTACCGTGGTCTCCTAGGGGACGTGTTCTGTGGTGCGGGTCTGCAGAATACAGGTATGCATGGGTGTGAATCCAGCCTTAGACTGGGGGTAGCAGAGCTGGTAGATGGATGTTCAGATGAAAGTCTGGGAAGTGGCAGTTCTTCTCTTTTGCAGTTTTCAAGACTGCTTTAGATTTTGTGGCTGAAGTGGCTGTTGACCAGGTCAGGGAGCTGGTTCAAAAATGAAAGCAAAGATATTGGCTCATTCCGTCACAGCCCACAGAGCCTTATGGTTGAAGCATTGGTCAGCTGATAAGGCTTCTAAGCACAGTCATATTAAGTTCCATTCGACGGCAAGCTACTATTCCAGAAGACTTCGAATCAGCAATTCAGCGGGTTTCCAGCGGCAGATCTAGCCTAATCCTGCAGAAGAGAAAAAGACAACAGCAGCCCTTTCGGTATAACAAGAGATCCAAAGAAGGATTCAGAGGCCAGTGCTTACAGACAGTTTTTCAGACAGTGGAAGCGAGCCGGTTCAACCTTCCAGAAACCTTCCAAGCCCAGGGCCAACGAAGCTCCTAAGGCTTCAAATAGGTCCTTCTGAAGGTGTCTCCACTTGACCCTCTCGAGTAGGAGCAAGACTAGCCCAATTCGGGGGGGTTTGGGCGGACAAATTACAGGATGCCTGGATTGTAGCCATCATTTGATCACGTTATCATCTCAAGTTCAAAACAAGGCCTCCTCAGACCTTGTTCGTAGAAGCTGGGCTTCCTACGGATGTTTGTGAGGCTATATAGGGGAGCTGTTGGCAGCAAGGGCCATCCTTCCGGTTCCAAGGCACGAATTGGAGCAAAGAGTATGTTCCCCTCTGTTTTTGGTCCCAGGGGGTTTCGGAATTCTTACATGAAGGTACCACTATTCAAAATTGAGTCATTAGACTCAGGAGACTGGATGGTTTCCATCGATCTGGCGGTGCGTATCTTCTTGTTTCCATAGACGCATGTCACCATTGATTTTCTCAGGTTTTCCGTGGAATGCTCTAATTTTCAATTTTAATGTCTCCCATTCGGTCTCTGCATGACTCTGAGAATGTTCTCAAAGCTACTGTCTGCTGTCATCGCGACTCTCAGGGTCAAGGGAGTGCAAATATTCCATTATCTAGACGACATGCTACTTCTGGGTCCGTCAAATGAGCTCCTTCTACTTCATGTGAATTTCACCTGTAAAACACTAGCTCGTTTCGGTTGGTTGTTCAACTCTCGGAAGAGCCAGATGCATCCAACCCAAATGTTGGAGTATTTGGGAGTACAATTCCACACGGATCAGGGTGGTGTTTCTCTTCCTCAGAGGAAGGTCCAGGAGATTCAGTCTTAGACAAAAGCAGTGATAGCCAGGCCTTCTATGATGGTGAAGCAATGAATGCAGTATCTGGGGGTTCTATCAGCCACAGTTCCAGTAGTCCCGTGGGTCAAGTGGCGCAGAAGGAGGTTTCAATGCAACTTTCTTCTTTAGTGGGATCGTCACTCCTTGTTCCAGAAAATCTATCTGCCAATTTCGATAATCTTGTCCCTGGTTTGGTGGTCAGTAGCTTGCAATCTTTCCCGCGGAGTTCCATTGAAGGCCTTTAGAACCAATAGTGGTGACGAACAATGCCAGTCTGGCAGGCTGCGGGGCACACTGCCTGGGACAGCAGGTCCAAGGCCGCTGGAACTTTTGTGGGGTGAAGAGTTCAAATTTCCTGGGATTGGATGCTGTCAGACGCGCTCTTAGTGTTTCAACCTATGTTGCGAGGTCGAGCTGTCAAGAGTCTTTGAACAACTACGGTGGCTTATGTGTCTCATCAAGGGGGCACAAGAAGTCGCCCTCTCCTTCAGGTGGCATGTCAATCTACCTATGCGCAGAGAAGAATCTCGGCTCTCTTACTTCATCTTATCTCCCAGAGCCTGGGAATGTTTTAGCAGATCACTTGAGTCGAGGCTTTGAGGATCACAACGAATGGGGCCTCAATCGATAGATCTTATGGCATTGGAGGAGAATTGTCAACTGCCTTGCTTCTCCTCCCGGACCTGGCATCCACAGGCGTTGGCTTGGGGTGCTCTGTCCAGGTCTTGGAATTTCCCCTTGGTATATGTGTTCCTGCCGCTTCCATTGGCTCTCAAAATCCTGCTGAAGATTCAGCGAGAAAGGATCACAGCGATAGTAGTCTTACCTTACTTGCTCAGGCAGCCGTGGTTCCCTCTGGCTTGGAGGATAAAGTTGGGCTCACCAATCCCACTGCCTCCTTGTCAAAATCTCCTTTTGCGGAGTGGGGCCTGACACCCGAACCGCAGGAAGATGAAGTTAATAACTTGGAAGTGAGAGGGAGGCTTTAGCTGGCTTGGGTCTCTCGGGCAGTATAGTGGAGACATTATTACAGGCTCGTAAGAGGTCCACGAACGTAACCTATTACCAGATCTGGAATACTACAGAAAGGGTTTGGGGCCTTGGATCTCCTTCGGTATCTAACATTTTGGAGTTTCTGCAGAGTGGTCTCTTAGGGTTAGCTTATAATTCCCTGAAGGGTCAAATCCCCGCTTTGTCGGCTATGTCATGTGCAAGATATGCTCTACATCCGTTGGTGATCCAATTTTTAGGGGCAGCCATAGAAATTAGACGTCCATTGAAATCGTTTTTTCCAAAAGAGAACTTAACACTAGTCTTGGGAACATCGCTGGTTCCTCCGTTTGATCAAGCTTTCTCTTGTTCATTATTTCTTTTAACTGTTTGTTTGTTTTTTTTTTTTTTTTTTTTACTAGCCGTTGCCTCGGCCAGAAGAGTCTCCGAGTTGTGCACCTTTTTATCTAAAGAACCATATTGTTTGGTGCTCCCAGACAAGATAGTCCTTAGGCCGATACCAAGCTTACTACCTAAGGTTGCCATATAATTTCGTAGGAACTGGGAGGTCATTCTCCCAGCCTTTCCGGCGGAAACAGCTGATGAGTGGAGTAGGTTAGACCTGGCCTCTGCGGTTTCAACCTTCCTGGAATGGACTAAAAGCAGATCAGCTGTAGTTTTTCCCAATGGGCCCTAAAAGGGTATACAGGCAACATCCAGAGTTGTGTCTTCCGGATTCGTCAAATACCATACATATTGCATACAAAACGCTGGGCCTTCCTCCTCCTTCAGAGATCAAAGCACGTTCAATGAGGGGTATGGCAGCATCCTGGGCAGCATACGTAAGGGTCGCCCCTGAGGTAGTTTGCAGAGCAGCAAGCTGGAGCGCGCTCAACACCTTTTTTATTAGGCATTACAGGCTTAATTTGGCTTGTCCACCTGAGGAAACATTTGGCTCTATGGTTATTACGGCGGCTGTTGCCCATTGAAAATTTTAGTAGCATTGCATTGAGGGTTTGGCTTATTTTTTGTCTTCCCTCCCTTTTTAATGTTGCTTGGTACATCCCATAGTAGGCTGACATGGGGAGGTCCAGGAATAAGGAAAATTGTTGCCCATACTTACCGTAATTTTCCTTTCCTGGATCCTCCCCATGTCAGCCGGAGGATTCCCACCCAGTTTATCCGTCGCGAGGCGGGTATTTTTTGAACACTGGTGTGGGCAGACAGCCGCCCTTTATGGGCTAGGAAAAAGGTGGTCCTGGAGGGGTCAGAGGGGGCGGAGCTGACCCATAGTAGGCTGACATGGGGAGGATCCAGGAAAGGAAAATTACGGTAAGTATGGAAAGTTGAAAAAATGACTGAAGGTCCGCTTTAACTACTAAATTAGGAATCTAAAAGTCCTGGAAAATACCTTACAGTATACTACATTATTTATAGATTTTTTTGGATATGGCTAAATTCAAAATGAACTAGCCGAAGAAGAAACATAGCACTTTAGAACTAGCAAAAAAATAGTACAATTACCAACAGTGTTGGTCATCTTACTTTAAAAAAGTAATTACAGGGGGTCCCCGACTTACAAACATCCGACTTACAAACGACTCCTACTTACAAACGGAGGGAGACAACAGGAAGTGAGAGGAAATTCACTCCTGTAAGAGTAATTATGGGAAAAAGGTGTCTCCACTGATGCTTTATCACCAGTCCATGTTTCCCTAACAACCCAAAATTTTCAAAATCCAATTGTCATTGGGACAGAAGGTGAGGTGAAATCTTCTGAACAGGGGCACAGACAGAAAAACAAATGTTACAGGGGTGATGACCCTTCTCTATGTTATCTAAAAAACTTAAAAATAGATTTTTTGGCTGGAGCTACACTTAAAAAATGTACCTGTTCCGACTTACAAACAGATTCAACTTAAGAACAAACCCACAGTCCCTATCTTGTTTGTAACCCGGGGACCCCCTGTAGTTAAGTTACAAATTACTTCTCCCAAAAAGTAATTGCGTTAGTAACTCAGTTACTACATTGGAAAAGTAATTAGTTACGCAGCAAAGTAACTGACTTTTTTTTTTAAATATTCTATACGTGTAACTAAGGGGCGGGTCTAGTATTACTGTAAGCAAGGGGCGCATTTATTATTATTGTTATATATCATGTAACCAAGGGGCTGCTCTATTATTACTCTAACCAAGGGGCAGATCTGTTATAGCGTGTAAGCAAGGGGTGGGTCTATTATTATTATATTGTGTAAGGGGCGGGTCTATTATTATTATTATATCGTGTAAGGGGCGGGTCTATTATTATTATATATCGTGTAAGGGGCGGATGGCTACAGAAGTACAGAAGAGGGCGAATGGTAAACTAATGGGCAGAGCTCGATATATAACAATAATAATAAATGTGCCCCTTGGTTACAGTAATACTAGACCTGCCCCTTACTTACACGATAGACGCCCCTTGCAGAGTAGCACGAGCATCAGGAGCGTGCGGCATCGCCTCGTACAATTACATGTTAACTGCGCCTGCGCGGTGTAGAGTTCACTCAGAGCTGTTTAGGTTCGGCAATTTTCGGAAGCTCCGTAGTCCTTCGTACTGCCCAAGCCCTGCGCCTGCGCTGTACAGGGGGTCCTTATCCGGCGGGGAACTTTTTCGGCAGGACACCGGAATTACACTACTGCCATCTAGTGGCGGTAGATGTAATTGGGGTAACTAAGCCAAAGTAATGGGAACTGAGTTACCATGAGGGGAAAAGTAATCAGTTAGATTACTTGTTACCCTCTAAAGTAACTGCGTTAGGTAACTCAGTTTATTTTAACTCAGTTACTTACATCACTGATTACCAACGTGTTTCAGAATCTCAGAAGGAAGTAGACTAACTCTTGTATATAATATTAAAGTGCAACCCTATTTTTTTTTTTGGTTATGGTTAGACTGGGGAAGTGCTAAAACAAACGAATGGCCACTGTCTTTACCTATAACTGGCCTTTGCAGCAAGGAGCACGTGGAAGGGCAAAGCATGCATAACAAAACCAGAGAAATTCCCTTCTTAACTCACCGAACCAGCCTGCAAACAACCAAATTATCCTGTCTAACAGTATGCCTTAAAAACAGGGGTTTAGTCTGCACACATTTGCAAATACGTGCGTAAGCTACAAAGCTCCGTCAAGGCACTCTGGTATTTTCTGTAGTCCTAACCCATGGTGGCCACTCCATTAGGGGCACATGGGTGCTGCCCCCTCATCCACCATCCATGCGTCCAGCCCCCTAATCTACTATTATAATGCATATGCTTTCACTGTGGAGGCTCTCAAAATCTAGAGTTAGAAGGGCTACAGAAAATACCAAGTGCCTTGATGGTGCTGTGTAGCTTACGTATGTCTTTGAAAATGTGTGCAGAATAAACCCCTGTTTTCAACACATACTGTTAGACAGGATAATTTGGTTGTTTGCAGGCTGGTCAGTAATTTGAGCAGGGAATTTCTCTGGTTTTGTTTTGGAAGTACTAAAACCCCTGTCAGGTTTTAAATCGCTGTCTATGGCTTTGTTGGAGAAATTCACCTTTTTTCCTGTATTGTTGGCAGTGTTCTCACCAGGACCGGAAATGAGGAGAAATCTCTCTAATGCGACCTATGCATACATGGGTCGAGTTCCAAACAAATTTTCTTTTGAAAATCAGAAATTTCATGCATTTGTGATCTGATGGTGCCACCATTGATTTCGAAAATTCGACCAACCAAGCCTTCAATTTCACCTCATGTTGCTACAAAAAAGAAAATGTGAGGCTGAGAATCTTCTTTTCTTTCCAGGTCACAGCTCATGCAAATTTCTTTTTCGATTATATTTCTCGCACGATTCTCCCATCGTTGACTATACATTTTTTCATTTTTCAAAAAATTTCCAACATGCCCGATCACACAAATTCGATGGCCCCACGAAAATCGCCAGTTGCTGTTGCCCATTAATGGTGTGAAATTCTAATAAAAAATTTTTGTTAGAATTTTTTCTCGTAAATTGGACCTACGTATGGCCTGCCTAATGTCCTATGGCCTAATGTCCAGGACACACAATGAGATTATCGGACGAATAATAGTCCGTTTTTTTTTGCATGCTAGTCTCATATCGAAAATAAAGCGGTTACTAGGTTAGGAAAATTCTCGTACCCCAGAATAAAAATTCGGAAGTCTCATGTTTCGGACAATAACTGTACTGATTAAAGCGGTAGTAGAAAAAGAAAACCTGCAAGACAATGACATAATGTGCTAGTATGCATCACATACTAGCACATTAGAAAACTTACCTTAGAACGAAACCTGGTCACCACCGAGAGGGCTGACATGTTCACCTGGTGTTTCTTCTGGGTTCGCAGGCTCCGGCACTGTGAGTGGCCGGAGCTACCATGACGTCACACCCGCGTATGCATGCAGGAGCCCTCCTTTCTGGCAAGGAACTCTGAAGTTCTGGCACAATACGCCGGACCTTCAGAGCGCATGCGCCGCTGACGTTAGCGGCTGCATGCAAGGTGAATATCTCCTACACCGTGCAGGTTTAGGAGATATTCATTTTACCTACAGGTAGGCCTTATTATAGGCTTACCTGTAGGTAAAAATAACAAAGCAGGGTATATACAACATAACAGCTTTAAATGAAAATCAAATGATCTGGTATCATACAAGAACATTTTTTGTGCTTGTCCCATCGGATAATTTTGCAATGAATTATCGTGATCGGCTCCCAAAAGCTGTATACTAATGATCAGATTATCGTACGATCGATTTGAAAGCCGTATTTTTGGTACGATTTTCTGATCGTGTGTACGGGCCTTAAGGCTACATTCGTATGGGCGACTAGCATTGGTGCGAATTACAGTGGCAGGAATATGCTGATTCCTGCAGCTGTTTCTGCCACCTGCGAGCATCTAGCTGTGGTAGCCGAGCCCTTTACAATTCACTGACAAGTCGACGGTGGCCTGAGCTATCTGTGCTTCGCCACCCAGTCAGCTATTACCTGCAATGATCACTGCTGGATGCACACAGTGTGTCCAGCAGTGATCACTGTAGGTAATCGCTGGCTAGGTGGAGAGCGTAGATAGCTGCTTGTCATTGAAATGTACAGGACTCAGCGGTAGAGTTGAGCGGACACCTGGATGTTCGGGCTCGGCGGGTTCGGCCGAACTTCGGAAAAAAGTCTGGGTTCGGGACCAAACTTGACCCGAACTTGACCCCGAACTCCGAAACCCATTGAAGTCAATGGGGACCCAGACTTTTGAACACTAAAATGGCTGTAAAAAAGTCATGGAAAGGGCTAGAGGGCTGCAAATGGCAACAAAATGTTGTTAAGAGCATGGCAAGTGATTTGCAAATGTGGATAGGGAAATAACTTAAAATAACATAAAAAAATTAAAATAAAATGCTGGAGGCCCCCTTCTCAGCAGAAGAGGTACAGGAAGTCATTAAGAACCTCAGAAACTCAACGGCACGATGCCGCACATATGGTGGGAATACCCCAGAATACGCACTTTCTGGAAAAAAATTATTAACTTTCATCAGGAGACTGGGTGGGAGACAATGTGAAGGAACCGGAGGCACTGTCAGCAACCCAATCTACTATCGCCTGTACTTGTCCTGGCCTCAACATTCGTACAGCCTCATTAGGCGCGCCAAAATACCGCTGCAGGCTCTGTCGCCTACTCGCACCTGAGGAAGGTGTTTCACTAGTGCGTGTAGCTGGCACAGATCGACCACGTCCTCTCCCTGCAACAGGAGCACCACCAGCAGCACCACGACCCGGGCCACGTCCCCTTTTTGATGATCTCCTCATATTTTCAAAATTGATGATCTCGCCCTAAATGGGTGTTTTTGTCAATAGCAGAATACACGCACAGTGTCTAAAGCGTTTATGAAAAACGCAGAAAATGCTATTGGGAAGAAAAAAAACACAGCAAAATTAAATATTTTTGCAATGTTTTTCCAATATCAGAATACACGGATAGTGTCTAAAGCGTTTATGAAAGCGCAGAAAATGCTATTGGGGAAAAAAAAACACTGCAAAATTAAATTTTTTTGCAATGTTTTTCCAATATCAGAATACACGGATAGTGTCTAAAGCGTTTATGAAAACGCAGAAAATGCTATTGGGGAAAAAAAAACACTGCAAAATTAAAATTTTTTGCAATGCTTTTCCAATATCAGAATACACGGATAGTGTCTAAAGCGTGTATGTATGAACACGCAGAAAATGCTATTGGGGAAAAAAAACACAGCAAAATTAAAATTTTTTGCAATGTTTTTCCAATATCAGAATACACGGACAGTATCTAAAGCGTGTATGAACACGCAGAAAATGCTATTGGGGGGAAAAAAAAAACACAGCAAAATTAAATTTTTTTGCAATGTTTTTCCAATAGCAGAATACACACAGACTATGGTGTATCTCTTACTATATGCAGTGCAGTAATGGTGCACTGAGCTTGCAGGTAAAACTTTTATATTTTGTCTGGCACTGGCCTCATGGCACTGTTAAAAGACTGTGCACTGCACCCCAGCCAGGGTACAATTGATTTAGGAATCTCTTCAATAATTCTCTCTGCCTCTTTCTTTTCCTTAATAAAGAAACTCCCTACTCTACTCTAGCTATCTAGATCGCTCACTGATCTAACTAATTTGAAGAAAATTAAAGGAATGTGGACTGACTGACTGACTTTATCACACTAACTCCTAAAATCCTCTCTCTTAGCAGCACAGGAACCTGTTTATAGCAGAATGACGCTGTGTGATGTGTGTCTGGACTATATATAGAGGCTGGGTCACATGCTGCACTGGCCAATCACAGCCATGCCATTAGTAGGCATGGCTGTGATGGCTTCTAAGGGCACACTAGTGAAACTAGCGTCGATTGGCCGCCCTGCAGCTCTTAAAAAGGCGCCAATACATCGCCGAACACCGGACCCGAACCCGAACTTACAGCCAATAGTTCGGGTTCGGGTCCGGGCCCCGGACACCCAACTGAACCCTACTCAGCGGCCTCAAATAGCTGCTCACAGGTTGCAGAAACAGCTGTAAGAATCAGCAGATTCCTGCGTTGTCGTTCGCATTGGTGCTAGTCACCCATGTGAATGTAGCCTTACAATGGCATGACAGAAAACACTTATTAGTAGACATTGGAAGGCTAGAGACGGTGACATTTTTTTAATTTATTTTTTGTTGTCTTTGTCCCCAATAGTCTCTATCCAGTAGTAATAAAGACAGCATTAAAACCTTAATAGGGGTTCTAAGGCCTTCCATACATTATTATTTTTTTCATTTAACCAGCGGGTTTAACTAAAAAAAAACTGACCCAATTCCCCCATCCACACATTTCAAAGGAGATGGGGAGTCTTGTCTGCTGTGTCGTTGTATTCCGACAGCGGGGAGACTCCCCACCATCAGAATACACTGATTAACACTGAAATCTATTGCCTGCAGCGCTGAACAATCAAAAATTACCGACAGGGCAGTTGACCAGTAGTTGATTGGTAGATCAACTTCTGTCAAACCACAGTGGTCACACGTGGATTGAAATTTGGCTGGTCCCTGCTGATCCCTTTATGATCAGCTTAACCCTTGCCCACCCTATTTAAAACTAAAAAGATTTTTCCTTTACACTTACACTTAAAGCTTAAAGTTGTAAACCTGAGTCATGGAATTTGAGCAAAGCACCTATATCTGTAGTGTTTACTTATCTCTCTCCAAAGCTCTAAGTGGGTTTTCTCTCTGGTGCTTCATTCCTCTTTTATCAGCATAAGACACTTCTGAGAAGTTTTCCTGACACATGAGATACATTTGTGTGGTGGGAGATCAGAACGGAGCTTGTCTATTCACAAAATAGTTATTTTACTGTGAGGAAGTTGGTGCGTTCCTTCCAATCAGCTTCAAGCATTGCTCCTGTTTCTTCTTGCTGGAGGCTGCCATTTTGCTGAAGCCCAGAGACCCTGAGCAGCAATAAATCTTTAAACTATCGGCAGATCGGCCTTTATTGGCTCAGATTTTTGGCACAAAACCAAAAAAGGGAGAACTGAGCATGTGCAGAGTAGAGTTAGACAGTGTATTACTTACTGTATATACTCTAGTATAGGTCGACCGGAATATAAGCCGAGGCCCCTAATTTACCACAAAAAAACTGGGAAAACTTATTGACTCGTGTATAAGCCGAGGGTGAAAAATGCAGCAGCTAATGTAAGTGGAAAAGAGGGTCAGCAAATGCCCATCTGCAGCTGCATGTCTCCCTGTGTCCTGTACATACCCCCATGTGTCCATTGCAGCCTACCTGTGCCGATCTGCATCCCCTGGGTCCTGTGTATGCCTCCCTGTGCGATCTGCCACCTGTGTCCACCACTGCAGTCTTTATGTGCCGACCGTTAGATGCCTCCCTGTTCGTCCTGTGTCCCCCATTGCTGATCCTGCCGATCAGCGTGTAAGGCACCATTCTACATTCAAAAGCCGCGCCTCCTCCTCGTCCATGATAGGAGGAACACTCTGTTTTCCCAGCAGTCAGTGTTAAGTGTTCCGCCTATCACAGACATCCTCTCATCCTCGTCCATGAGATGAGAATGACAGGACGTTCGTGATAGGCGGAACACTGAACACTGACTTACTGCTGGGAAAATTTGTGTTCCTCCTATCACGGATGGGGAGGAGGAGGAGGTGCGGCTTTTGAACACTGCCGTCTGTCTGCATGACACGCTGATCATGTAGGCAGACGGCGGTAACTGGAGTATAAGCCGAGGGGGGCACTTTCAGCCCTAAAAAAAGGGCTGGAAATCTCGGCTTATACTCGAGTATATACGGTAATTGTAAACAGTGTAGGAACTTTATTTTTTATGTTTTACATCGCTATACCTTCAAAAGAGGTCAGCATGAAGTGATCTAGCAGGACTTAATTTTCTGACCAAAGTCCCACTTTGATCAATCCTTTCTATCCCCCTGGTCCAATTTACTTCCACCAACATGCCTGATCCTAGCTTCTTACTTACCTCTGTAGCAAAACCACTTCCTCCAGCACTGTTCACTTTTTTTTGATGGAAATCGCCTATGGAACTCACTTCCCCACAACACTGTCCTCATAGAGTTGTAGGTGGTATGCAAAGAACATCCTTTTGCTTTAAAAGCCAAATTATATTAATTTGGCCTTAAAGAAAAACCTCTGGGTTTTTTTTTTTTTGCTCTAGAAATTCAGAAACATAATTAATTGCTACACAAGCCATTTTGTAATTTAATGTTGTTAAAATTCCCTTTCCATTTAAATATGCAGCCAACTGTGACTTTATAAAACTGCCAAAAAATGTATGTCACTTCTTGTCTACGATGCCAACTGGGGGTATTCTGCACGCAGGGTAGAGAATGCATGAGGAAATTTAATTTTCTGCTCATGAGACTGGCTCACTGCTTTTTCCAGAAGTCTAGACAAGGCTTGTCATTTTACAAACATCACCATCAATGGGAATTTTATTTTTGGTGGGATAACTTTAGAGATCAATGCAGATTAATTGGATACTAGGGTAGAAATGTTTCCTATCCTGATACTCAGGTAGGTATTTACTCCAGTAGTTTTTGGGCAACACAGTTCCAATGCAAAATCAAATCAATTTGCTTTATGTTCTAATGACTCAGTTCTGCTGTGTTAGTGTGTGGTATAAAAAAGTAGGGCATTTTTGTGCAGCATGCTCTAATGAGCTGGAATGCATTGCAGTACCATGCACATTAAACATAGTTAAATGCAATAACGCACTTGTTGGCGTGTGAATGGGTCCCATTGCAACACAACTCTAGTTAACTGAACTAAGCTGCTCAGGCATACCTTAACAAGGTGACAGTTCATTGCTGGTATCTTCCAAAGCTTGGCAGCTCCCTGGTCTTCCGGTGTCTTCCGACAGACTACTGGGCGTAACAATTTGCCTTAGTGTTCCATGTCGGTTATGGCATGTGTGGGAGCAGGCTCCAGGCTTTCCCCTCTACTTACATCACCCATTGGACAGACGGGGCCCAATAAGCCCAGGAAAGGAGCCTAGAGCTAATTAGCCCCTTCCCTGAATGGGCATGCTAACTCACTAACCATAACAAGACCCACACCTGTAGGCAACCAGCCTACTGTGGTCACATGATCAAGTGAGAGGTATCAACAACCCTAATACACTCCCAGCTGTTGTTGCTTGGAAGGGAGTAGAGATTGGCTGGGCCACAGAGTTATGAAGGCCCCTTGAACAGCCTTTAGGGAAAGGGAGCCTTGACGGCTGAAAGCAGGGCATCTCTGTGGGTGTGAACCTAAAAAAGAAGTTAAGTAGCTCCCTTTAGGATTGGCTACAAAGACCTGAGGTGACTGGATGGAGCCTGAACTCCAGGAAAAGGCTATGCTGAGGCACATCCAACTGCTCTGAGGAGATTCAGCTGTCACAAGAGTTGAACAACGCCCCCTGCCCATTGTGATGTTTTGTCACAGCTTTATTGGCGGTTTTGACCTTGGCAGCAATTGATGTTGCTTTATGGGCTATGCTCTCAAGTTAAATTCTGGGGTCATTTGAATGCTTGTCTGGCACTGATGGTAAGGACAGGCCTCTTATGCGGCGTACACACGACTGGATTTTCCTGCAAACTAGGTCCGACAGTCTTCCCGGTGAACTTTCGGCGGGGTAGCGATGGTTTTTCCGAACTAACGGACTTGGCCACATACGAATGGACTAAAGTCGAAAGTCCGTTCATTTGAACGTGGTGAAGTAAACAAGAAAAAAATAGCCGGTAGCCAATAGCTGCCCTTGCGTCGTATTTGGTCCGTCGGACCAGCACACAGACGAACGGTTTTCCCATTTTTAGTCCGTCGGAATTGAGTCCATCAGATAACTTTGAAACATGTTCTATTTCTAGGTCTGCCAGAATTTTTTCCTTAAAAACTAATGGATTAGCCCACACACGATCGGATTGTCCGACGGACTAATCCGTCGCACCTAGTTTGCCGGTCGTGTGTACGCGGCATTAGACTATGTGAGTTTATGGGTTCTCATGGTATACTGTGACTGGCATTGTTGTTACATTCGGAATGTTCTAATTTTAAAAAAAGCTGTGGCCTTTCCCTATTTCCAACTTAATCAACTTCTGTTTCTTTTTGGGGGGGCGATGTATTGGTTTATTAGCTGGTCATAAATGAACCAATGCTCCTCAGCAGTCATGTATACTGGAGTATGCAAAATAAGACTAGTACATGAAAACAAGTTCCTGCAGTAGCAACTATTAATACAAATAATTTTCTTTAGGTGTTAAAAAGTAGTAGAAGTTTATTTAAATTTGGCAAGACTGTGCTTTAAATTTACACATTTCCCCAAGATTAAAACAAAAATCCTGTTTAGAATCTGTGTCTCATGCTTAGATTTATTTTTTAAAGCACCATGGATTGCCTTTTAGTTAAGAATCTGTTCTGACATGGTGTTCTTTTCCTCCTCTTCTCGCCAATGACATCACATTTTTCATTACTGCTGCAAATGAGGTCAGTGTTGGACAGAGACGCATCTTGCCTAATAAAGAGCTTACTGAGCAATGGGGAATGGGAGTTGATTTGTAGATCATCTCGGTACTTCAAAAACATATAGCTGGGTATGAGGAACATATTATTCATCATCAAAATTCATTAATTCAAATAAATCTATTATTATTCTAAAGTGGGATACACACTATAACAAAATCGGGCGAACGATCGTCTGATTTTTCTCGTTGTTTCACAGCAAATCGGAACCGATGAACGAAAATTCGTACGAAAATTCTCGTACGACAAAGGCTTTTTTTTTGTTGTTTATTGTTTCTCTGATCATGCGTAGTCTTTCTTTTCTGATTTTTCTTGTATGAAAATTGTTTAAAAACGGTTCACATTAAACAAAAATCATCCTGTTCTGTTCCTAATTTTGGAGTTTGTCCCTTCAGGGTATTTTCGTACGAAAATTCAGAATTGGCTGTCGAAAGTTTTGTACAGACTATACAAAAATTCTTTGGGTGAAAATGTTCGCCCGATTTTCTTATAGTGTGCACGAGCCTTTACTCTAGAACTATATTCCTCTTTAATGTAAGAATTTTAGGCCCCTTTCACACTGGGGCGGGAGCGGCGGCGACAGTAAAGCAGCGCTATATTTAGCGCTGCTTTACCGTTGTTTTACCCGCGGTATTCGGCCGCTATCGGTACGGTTTTAACCACCGCTCCTTCACCGCTCCAAAGATGCTGCTAGCAGGACTTTTTTGACCGTCCTGCTAGCGCACCGCTCCAGTGTGAAAGCCCTCCCTATGTGCATTTAACATTTTTTAGGCACGTTATTTACCTGTTAAATCCTTCCTTGAGTGAATATCCATTTGCCGACCGCATAACTTAGTAATAAGGCAGCAGAGCGGCTCTCCTGTGCCTTATACGTGATCCGGCACTTCCGGGTAGGGGGCGGCTGTGCTGTGATTAGACACAGCACAAGCCAATCAGCAGGTGCTGGCCAATGAATGTCTGCCGGCACCCACTAATTGGTGAGGAGAGACAGAACAAAGCTCTGCCTACGTAAACAAGGCAGAGCTCTGTTCTGTCAGCAGGAATGTGAAGGATTTTCTTTCCCTGCAACACAGGGAATAAAATCCATCACATCCTTTAGTAAAAACAGCACACATAGTACACAAAAACACAGGTTGGGCACACATTTAACCCTTTGATCGCCCTAGATGTTTAACCCCTTCCCAGCCAGTGTCATTACTACAGTGACGGTCCATATTCTTAGCACTGATCACTGGTTCCCACAAAGTGGGTCAGTTAGTGTCAGACTGTCCGCCAGAATATCGCAGTTCCGCTATAAGTTTCTGTTTGCCACCATTACTAGCATTAAAAACATAAAAATTTTCAGTGTATATCCCATAGTTTGTAGATGCTATAACTTTTGTGCAAAACAATCAATATACTTGTATACTCGATATCAGCAGCCTAAACAGACTCTGGGGTATCAGTCAAGTGACATTGTAGTATTCCCCTTTGCTCTTCCCCCTGGCAGCTACATAAAAAAATTGAGAATTGGTGAAAGGGGCAGAGATGCTAATTCAACAGTTATTAGACACTTGCAGAAAATGTCCTAGTAAGTTCAAAGGCTAGGTTACGATTGTTCCTGATTTCTGGGGACAGTCTTCGATTTTAATACATTTTACCTGGAAAAAGGTACCATTACCATTTAATAAATAAAGTTCCCAGCCTGGTAATCTACTTGCATGAGTGTGATTTACAGAGCCCAACCGGCACTGCAGTTGTGGTTGTAGCTCCTTCAGTGAAACTGCTGGCAGGCAGGAGTCCAGGACCCAATAAACAATAGCAGAGGATTCCACCTTGTAGTGGTTGTAAACCCCATTCATGAAAATTGAACTAAGCACATATATCTGTAGTGTTTACTTATCCCTCTCCAAAGCTCTAAGTGTAATTTTTCTCTGGTGCTCCGGTCCTCTGTTATCAGCATGAGTAACTTCTAACAAGTTCTCCGACACATGAGATAACATGAGCTGAAAGTTTGTGTCGAGGAGGGAACTTAAAGGAACATAAGCACTGATCTTGTCTATTTGGACTACAGCTCTACATGTTCCTTCGTTCCTCTGCCTATGTGGAGGGGGGTGTGCCTCTTTTCTCCAATCAGCTCAAACACAGTGGGGATTATTTACTAGGAAGCGCAGTCACTGTAGAGGAGGACATGCGAGGAAAATAAATAAAACAGCCTTTTTTGCTTGTACATGATTGGATGATAAAATCAGCAGAGTTTCCCCTTCATTTCAGATCTTCCCCTTAGATCTAAAGCGACTGCACTTCCAAGTGCACTTGTAGTGCAAAGTGGATTTGCCTTTAGTAAATCAACCCCAGTGTAAGCCCAGTCTCCCCACCCACCCCTATGTGCTGCTGAAAGAGGAAGAAAGATTTTTAACACGATCTGCACTTTCTAAAGTGTGTAGAAAGCTGAATACAGCAGATTTACTAGTAACACTTATATAGGAGGATTTGTTTCATCCCTGTGTATCATCTGAGGCTTTTCACTTCACTGGGTATATGTGAGGGTTTACATCCACTTTAAGTCTCCCCCCCTCCAGCAGAAATGCCACCTACCATTGCCCATTTTTGTGTGTCCCTCTGGTCAGTAGGCTCCACTTAACTCACAGGCTAACACAGCAGGACTGAGGCAACGTGAGGGCAGCAGCAACTAAGGCAAACGCCACCCCTCCTCTTAGCGGCAGCTTGCACATAAGCAGAAAGATGTAAAGAATTTGGTTTGTGACTGAATGGCATTGGTTGACTGTCATGACACCCCCGGAGATGCTGGACTCTGATAACAGAAGCACTCTAGTAGCAACAGGTAAGTTACATTACAGAGGAGATACTCAGCCACACACACCGAAAATGTCATAGATGTCAATAAAACTTTATTCCATAGAGCCAAAAAGACCACTGTGGCCAGCATCACTTGTTTTGATTAAACTTCGGGAAATCTAGATAATCTTCTCCAAGTGTTGGCTTAAAAATTGTCCTCATCCTTATGTGATGTGAAACATGTCTTCCAGAAAATATAGTGTATTAGAATTTGATACTAAACAATTCACTTGCAACGTCAGTTCTTTGTACTCATGTATACCTCACAACTTGGGATTGAGGGCCCTAAGACATCACCTTGATCATTATACAGACTATTCTCTTGCTCTCAAAACGTATATAGTGGAATAGATCCAGATTCTATTAACGCCCAACAAATTTCTGTTCAATGGAGGCTTTTCTTTATTATGTCCAGTGACATGGTGCAAAATTTGCACCCACTCGTGCCACATCTTTGAAGATATTATGCTAGTAGCATTCTGCATTGAAGATTCTTTTAATATGCCAAATGTTGACATGTCATGGGAAGAAATACTACGTTTCAGTAAAGTGCTGAAAACCGCATCTGAGTGTGGACTGAATTTTTTCAAGTGATAGGTAGGGATGAGCTCGATGTTCGGGTCAAACATAAGTTCGACTCGAACATCGGGTGTTCACCCGTTCGCCGAACAGCAAACATTATGGGGTGTTCGCGGAAAATTTGAACGCCCCATAATCGCAGTGCATTGCTGTATGATGATTGGCCATAGCATGCACCTGACCTGCAGGCTTTGGCCAATCACAGCGCACTCTGCTGAGAGAGCCATAATTGGCCAAAGGCAGTGTGCCTTTGGCCAATCATGGCTCAGGGGGACTAAGTCCAGAGAGATAGCTTGAGTTAGATTAACCACTTCAGCCCTAGAAGAATTTACCCCCTTCCTGACCAGAGCACTTTTTGCGATTTGGCACGGCGTTGCTTTAACTGACAATTGCACGGTCGTGCGATGTGGCTCCCAAACAAAATTGCTTTCTTTTGGTGGTATGTGGCTCCCAAACAAAATTGACGTCCTTTTTTTCCCACAAATCAAGCTTTCTTTTGGTGATATTTGATCACCCCTGCGTTTTTTATTTTATCCTCAGTTTAGGCCGATATGTATTCTTCTACATATTTTTGGTAAAAAAGTTGCAATAAGCGATTATTGATTGGTTTACGCAAAAGTTATAGCGTTTATAAAATAGGGGATAGTTTTATGGCATTTTTATTAATCATTTTTTTTATTAGTAATGGCGGCGATCAGCGATTTTTATCATGACTGCGACATTATGGCGGACACATCAGACATTTTTGACACATTTTTGGGACCATTGTCATTTATACAGCAATCAGTGCTATACAAATGCACCGATTCCTGTGTAAATGACACTGTCAGTGAAGAGATTAACCACTAGGGGGCAGTGTAGGGGTTAAGTGTGAGTGTTTCTAACTGTGGGGGTGTGTCTCTACGTGTGGCACGTCACTGATCTCTGCTCCCAATCACAGGGAGCAGATATCAGTGACACTGTCACTAGGCAGAACGGGGAGATGCTTGTTTACATTAGCATCTCCCTGTTCTTCCTCTCCATGACACAATCGCAGGACCCACGACCTGACTCAGAGCTTGTTTGCCTGTACGTGCCCTTCTGCCGCAGTATATCTGCGTGAGGCGGTCGGCAAGCGGTTAAGCAGACAGGTTATTCAGTTAGTGGCAGTGTATTTGATATATATATTAGGGCTGTGGAAATTAAAGATTAATTCCTCGATTAATCATTAATTTTTTTGATCGATCAAAATTCTTTTGATCGGTACTCACCTCTCCGCCGGCTTCTGGGTCTTCAGGGAGTTCTGTCAGAGATCCGGTGACGTCGTTGTCCGGACTCCTCCCCCCTTCCCCAAGTGCCTCCGTCTGCTAACGAAGGGAAGGGGGGAGGAGTCCAGTGACGTTGAAGTTCTGATAACATGTACGGGGAGGAGCTACGCATGACGTCACCCGCTGCCCTATGGAACTAACACGATTGTTGTCTTTACATGCTGTGTTTTTATCATCTTTATGCCACGTACACACGATCAGACTATCCGGCGGACTTACTGAACGAGCGGACTTGCCCACACACGCCCGGACCACAGCTGCATGCCCCACCGGAGCCGATGCGAGTGAAAACCCTTCTCTCTGGGCCCGTGACATTTATTTACAGTCAACAATTGCATTTTAGGATAGCACTGATTCCTTTATTAATAACAATTGTCCCAAAAATGATGTCAAAAATTAGTCTGATGTGTCCGCCATAATGCCGGCAATCCCAGATCAAAAAAAAATAAAATAAATATAAAAAATAAAATTAAAAATCGCAGAAAGAACGCTTGCCTATTTACTAGTAAAAAATAAAATAAAATAAATACAAATTCCATAATAACTACTCCCCTATTAAAAGGGGAATCCCTACGCCGTTTATAGCAAAAAAAAAAAAGAAAGCTCCATTTGTTAGACGTCAATTTTGTTTTGGAGCCACATCGCACGACTTCCCAATTGGTCAGATAAAGTGGATAGGCAGTGCCGAA
>CM053026.1:133133154-133158154 GCA_028564925.1 Lithobates sylvaticus | reverse complement strand
GAAGTGATATAAACCCAACAACAAAAAAAGGAATACAGTTGTGCTCATAAGTTTACATACCCTGGCAGAATATATAATTTCTTGGCCACTTTTCAGAGAATATGAATGTTAACACAAACATTTCTTTCACTCATTTTTTTCCCACAATTCTTTGCAAAATTTATAATTTTTTTATTTTTTATTTTTTTCCACAAAATTGTCATTGTAATAGGTTATTTCTCTCACATGGAATGTGTATACCACAAATGACACCCCAAAATAAATTCTGCTACTCCTCCTGAGTATTACGATACCACATATGTGGGACTTTTACACAGCCTGGCCACTTATGCGGCGTACACACGAAGGGACAATCCCGCGGGATTATCCTCTGGACTCAAGTCCAGCGGACAATCCCCTCGTGTGTGGGCGCCGGCGGACTTTTTGGCGCCACCAAAGTTTTAAGTTTGGTTTTAAAATTATCCACTGGACTTGGCAGTCTGGCGGACAATCCCGCCGTTAGTAGGCTAGTCCGCCGGACTTTTGAAAATGAACGGACTTGCCGCTCATCGGCAAGTCCGTTCATTTAGCACGTGACTTCAGGTTACGTAGCTAGCGTAGGCAGTAAATGCCGCCGCGCTAGCTCCGTGACCTGGCATGGATTTAAAGGGAATCCCCACGCCGAAAAACGGCGTGGGGGTTCCCCCCAAATCCATGTCAGACCCTTATCCGAGCACGCAGCCCGGCAGGCCAGGAAAGGGGTGGGGACGAACGAGCGCCCCCCCCCCCCCCCTCCTGAGCCGTACCAGGCCGCGTGCCCTCAACATGGGGGGTGCCCTGGGGAAAGGGGGGCCGTGCGGCCCCCCCACCCCAAAGCACCTTGTCCCCATGTTGATGAGGACAAGGGCCTCTTCCCGACAACCCTGGCCGTTGGTTGTCGGGGTCTGCGGGCGGGGGCTTATCGGAATCTGGGAGCCCCCTTTAATAAGGGGGCCCCCAGATACCGGCCCCCCACCCTATGTGAATGAGTATGGGGTACGATGTACCCCTACCCATTCACCTAAGGTGTAAAATGTAAAGTACAAAAACACACACACTTTTGAAAAAATATTTTATTGCACTGCTCCGGGGGTCTTCTTCCGTCTTGGGGGTCTTCTCGCCAGACTCCTCCGCCATTTACCAAGCTCTTTTACCGAGCGGAGAAGTCCGGCTACCTTCTTCGTCGTCGCCGCCGTCGTCTGGGGGTCTCGATCCGCCTTCGGGGGTCTTCCGGGGTCTCTTCTGTTCTTGCGGCGGTCGTCTTTTTCCGCGCCGCCGGTGCCTCCTCTTCTTCTTCTTCTTCTTCTTCTTCTTCTTCCGATGTTGACCCGTCGCTGTCTCTGCCCGGAATGCCAGAGCCGCGCTGCGCTGGGACTTATATAGGGACATGGGGACAGGGTCACATGCTCATGTCACATGGTGACCCCGCCCCCTTGCGATGTCACAGTCCCAGCATCCTCCGGGACTGTGACATTGCAAGGGGGCGGAGTCCCAGTGCAGCGCGGCTCTGGCATTCCGGGCAGAGACAGCGACGGGTCAACATCGGAAGAAGAAGAAGAAGAAGAAGAGGCGCCGGCGGCGAGGAAAACGACGACCGCCGCAAGAACAGAAGAGACCCGGAAGACCACCGAAGGCAGATCGAGACCCCCAGACGACGGCGGCGATGACGAAGAAGGTAGCCGGACTTCTCCGCTTGGTAAAAGAGCTTGGTAAATGGCGGAGGAGTCCGGCGAGAAGACCCCCAAGACGGAAGAAGACCCCCGGAGCAGTGCAATAAAATATTTTTTCAAAAGTGTGTGTGTTTTTGTACTTTACATTTTACACCTTAGGTGAATGGGTAGGGGTACATCGTACCCCATGCTCGTTCACATAGGGTGGGGGGCCGGTATCTGGGGGCCCCCTTATTAAAGGGTGTTTAAGTGCCCAGTCGCACGCCAGGCCGTCGCACGCCAATATATGCCCTAAATTTGAAGAGGGATATATTTGTTATGCCAGCAGCTAGCTGCCATAACCCTAGTATACTCTTTTCAGCGGGCGGTCCAGTTTCTCATAATAGTGGTCTCTGCAGCGGATTCGCCGCAAGATCACTTTTATCGCTCTCCGGTGCCCTCCACCGCTTACCGGAGCCGTCTTCCTTGGTATGTAGATGAGTGAGGGGAAGATGGCCCCGACCCGTCTCCATACCATTGCAGGGCGGAAGCAACGTCAAAATGTCACTTCCTCCCATAGCTCTTAGAGGGACATTTTTTTTTCTCCAAATTACAACATTTTTTTATTGCATTTTAATGTAAATATGAGATCTGAAGTCTTTTTGACCCCAGATCTCATATTTAAGAGGTCCTGTCATGCTTTTTTTCTATTACAAGGGATGTTCACATTCCTTGTAATCGGAATAAAAGTGACACAATTTTATTTTATTTTTTAAAAGAACAGCGTAAAAATAAAAGGTAAAATAAATAAGAAAAAAATTAATTTAAACGCTCCCTGTCCCACCGAGCTTGCGTGAGTAGCGCCCGCATATGAAAATGGTGTTAAAACCACACACGTGAGATATTGCCGCGATCGGTAGAGCGAGAGCAATAATTCTAGCCCTAGATCTCCTCTGTCTTTTTAGTCACGCTGTATGCCTTATTCATGTCCATTGAATGCGTCGTCTGACGTCCACAACACACGTGAAGTTCGGTAGCGTCCTTTTGGTCATGTGCTAGGCATATTGACTATCGAATTCGAGGCTTGTTTTTTTCCGAGCCTGTATCCGATAGGTTTGCATCCTTCGCACATCCGGTCATGTGATGTTGATTGGAATGCACGCCCAGAGATTCCACACGTTCCAGACAGGTGTTTCTACTGTTTTACAATGTACACACGTGTATATATAAGCACAAGGAGTGGCAGGCTAGCATATACCCCAGTTGAAGCCTCTTAAGATGAAAGCGTAGGATTGCTATGCTCGCCAAGCCACTTTTTATTGCGCTTTTCATTTATCAACCGGTTTTTACTTTTTATGCCCTTATTGTTTGAGGGTTAAAATTTATTTATAAATATTTTTTTTTACTCTGATTTACACCATGTGGAGGCATTCTCTTTTTTCCACTTCATAATTATATTACCACCACGGAGAGGATTACGATCGGGGCCTACAATCACGCCACACACCCTCACGAGTGGTTCCATGTATCATTGTGGTGAGTAGGGGTGTGCGATCACCCACCGACCATCCAAGGACAAAGTTCGTTTTACCACAGTCACCAGATTCTGGTTGTTCCGGGCCAAGCCCATTTGACTCACCACCTACGGTCCGTGAGTCCACCCATTCTGGTAAGAGTACCACATCTTCATATTAATCATTTTTAGGAAGTCTCATTGTATCGTTTGGGTTTCGCCCTGGCCATAGCATTCATGGATATATAAGAATACAACACAATTTTGCCAGCCTGCCTTATCAGCATTAATTGTTTGTTTCATTAGATCTATATGGACTCTTCTAGTATTTTTTGATATAAGGACCATTTACTGAATTTCATTTTATCCAAAACCTTCACTTTATTCTGCTGTAGCCAATGACAGGTCGACTTGGCCTTGTGTTTCGGATCATTGTCATGTTGGAATGTCCAAATACGTCCCATGCGCAGCTTCCTGGCTGATGAATGCAAATGTTTCTCCAGTATTTTTTGATAACATACTGCATTCATCTTGCCAACAATTTTGACCAAAATTCCTGTTCCTTTGCAGCTCACACATCCCAAAACATCCGCACTGTTTACACCCGACTGCCATCCAATCCGCCAGACAGCCATCCCTCTGTTTCTAGCGGATAGCATCGAGTTGGATGTCGGCGGGTGTTAACCGACACATGTCTGTTGACACCTGCCGCTCTGTAGAGAAGACTCGAGAGTCTGATTGGGTCCACCTGTAAGTTTTTCAAGCGGACCCAATCGGTCTGCCAATGTACAAGGGCCCTTATTTGAATGTTGTTTATATTATAGAAATTGAATAGGTACAAACAAAGCAGTTATATAAATGGTACAACATATGTTACAGACCGTACAGTTCTTCAGGCAAAGTAAGTAATGTTTAACAGCAAGGAAATTTTCCAGCAGGTCACAGAAGGCCAGAAGAGTACTTCTCTTTGAGAAGTTGTTGGGTTACTGTGTTAAGTCTCGTACACACACTTCGATTGTGGGATGACAGAACGTCTGATTTTTCAGTCATGCTAGTCTTATGTAGAAAGTGAAGAGGTTACTCATGAAGCACTAACCCCCGGAGGAGCTGCTGGTTTTATTGGGCTTACCGTTGCCTTCTTCACCTCGTCTCCGTCTAGGGTTTCCCGTGGTAGATGGCCCAAAGAAATGTAGAAACTGACACTTGATCTTCCTTTTGGGTTATTTATTTGAAAAGATAACACAGTCTCTTAACGTAGGGTAGAGGGTTAGGAGGAAAGTTCAGGTACTTTTGGAACTGCAATAGTAGGAAGTCTTATTGTAGGAATCCAGAGAATAACGGTTTCACAGCTGGATTCTCGCCACCCCCGGATAGACCTCCTCTCACTAGGCATAGCAGCCGGCAGGGCGCTGAGTAAATGAAAGTCTCTGCCACAGACTTGATTGTAGAACACTTGAGAAAAGTCTCTGCCACAGACTTGAGCATAACTGAGGGACAAAGACAAAATTTAGAGAGCTATCATATGGTACCAGTATCTCTCAGCCGGTCCAGCGATACCGTATGAGTGTAGATCCATTTAGTGTCCTTAAACTGAGCCTCCAGGCTCCTTCAGAGAAACCAGCCTTGCGCATAACCTTCTCCTGAAGAGTCCTTCCCTGGATGCTCCTCCAGTTGCTGGGCCTCTCCTTAGATGAGACGGCACCGGACCACTCTTGGATAATTAAGCCCCGATATCCATTCAGGCCTGTCCCTGCAGTTGCTTCGCCTTGGGCTTTCCAGCCCCGAGACTTGGAATTGCATGGATCCGCACCCCAGGCTATGAGGAACCTGAGGGCTGGTCAGGAGGACCAGGACCAAAACAGACAGAAGATATCTTCTGGACCGGAACCCCGAAACACGTGATCTCAGTACCTTAAATACCCCCTCCCAGAATTCACAGCAGGATGACACTCCCACTGGGCTGCTTCCGAGAAAGAATGTTATCCAATACACCCAGCTAAACTGCGTTCTCATACCTGCCGGCGGTGACAGCGACACCTACGGCCAAGGAGAACTCAGTGCAATTCCAGCTAGACTGATACTGAGACCATAATTTGGCATAATTAGCCCTAAAACCCAACTGTGGTTTCAGGAACATTAACTACTACATAGTGCTACACTAACAATATGAGAATTTTTGTTTGACAGAATACAACTTCAGAAGTGACGTAACATGTTGAATAGTTTTGTATGTATTCTTTCGTTTCTGAGCATGCGTAGTCTTGCTCTTGCGTTTTTTTGTACGAAAACTGTACTAATGAAACGAAAATCAAACGTTGAGTTTACATCCGACAAAAATTTTATAGTCTGCACATCCAGCTTTTGTCTGATGAAAAAGTGAAATTGGCTGTCGAAAGCACCATACTAACGGTAAGATTTGCGGATGATTGCCACACAATATATGTCCGAAAATCAAAGCATGTGTACGGGCCTTTAGACCGCATACACACTTATAGATTTTCTTCAGATTTTTGTCTTCCAGTTTACCAAAGCCATATAATATAAGGTCAAATCTTAAGAGTTTCAATTTGTATGCAATCAGGCAGGCCCTTGCACTAAATGTTTTGGTATATCTGAATACAAAAATCTGCAGAAAATCTAATAGTGTGTATGGGGACTAACACTGCAATACCCAAAAGTCCCTGCAGATATCTGGCTGCCAGTGGGAGACAGTTTTGAAAAGCTGACAGAGGAGAAACCACCTCAACAGGTACCACTCCGACTCAGCTTTGGAGGCTGCTGAGTCGGATGGGGAACATGCAGGAGCAGATCTGGGTCTTCATGAGGTGGAAGGAACCCCAGGAGAGGTAGCTGAATCTGTGGAAAGTGCGTGTCTGGGAGGAAAAAGGGGTACTACAGAGCCCAGCAGTGAACGTGCACTGACCCGTGGAGGAATTGTGACTAAATCAGGGACAGGCTCTGCAGGGAAGGTGCAGTATGCTAACTCTTTGAATTGTGACCCCAATACTGACCCAATTATATCTCAACCAAAGTTTATAGTGGATTGGGATTTAAGAGAACACTTAAGAGCACTCCCAACAAAGAATGATATTCAGTTACTTATAACTGCAGTTGAAACATCATGTAAACAGGCTGTGGAGGGGTTAAGGGAGGATATAGGCGCACTGGGACACAGAGTGGAAGAAATGGAGAAATCTTTGTCTTAGCTTGATTATTGACCACAAATCGCAAAGAAGTGTTGAACTCTGTTGGATCAGATGGATAATCATGAAAATAGAGACCATAGGCAGAATATACGTATAAGGGGCCTGCCTGAAAAAAAAAAACCAAACTGCTCCCTAAAGTGGTCAGTCTTTTCCAGTCAATTCTGGGGACATCTGCACCGGATAAGATTGAAATAGACAGAGTGCACTGTGCTCTTCTCCCAACCCCCTAAAATGCAGAGAGACCAAGAGATGTCATTTGTAAAGTGCACAGATATCCAGTAAAAGAAGCTCTTATGAAAGCAGTCCATAATAGACCCATGGTTGATTTTGAGGGTGCACAAATAGCTTTGTTCCCAGATCTATTACATAGAACACTTATGCAACGAAGAATAATTAAAACTCTCCTGGAAGCATTACAGGCAGCCGATGTCAAATATAGTTGGGGTTATCCCTTTAAGGTTATAGCAACATGGAATGGGAAAACAGCAACACTTCAAACTAAAGATGATCTGCAGCATTTCAGGGTGCTGGAGCTACCTTTTCTAGACTGGAGATTGAATAACTGTAAATCATCATTACAACAACCTGAACAATGGCAACAGGTGCCAGTTAAAGGCCGACAGAAAAATCATTTGGACAGATAGGATTATAACTTAGCCCTAGAGGGACATACCTGAATAGGATATGAGGTCAGTGTGAGGTTAATAGGAAAGGAGCTAACTGCCTAGAGTAAGAATGGGAAGAACGAATTATGTAGATTGTAAAGATATGGATGGGGAGGGGGGAAGGTGAGGGAATTTTTTTTTCTTTTTAATGCTATAGGATTATAAATGGAAGTCTGAGGAGCACGAGGTGCTCTGTTCATGTTTTTAATAATTTCTACCCCAATAGGTCAGTCCCTAGACAAGGGACTTTGCTTTCTGCCAAGGGGCAGAAGGGAGGGGGACTCACCCCTGCCCGGACTCGTCTTCCCCTTAGGGGGTGTTTCATACACAGTGGTATACTATGTTATTTGTTGTGGAAGTCTTTTGTTGTGGTTTGTGGTGTTTTTATTTTTAATTTTTTTTCCTTTCATCAGATACACCCAAGGGAGAAAACTCAGAGGGTTGGTACAAACATTGACCACGTTCAATCGCACAATAATAGACTCATGGAACTATACTGTATGTATAGAGATAATGACAGGTAGAATAAAGATTGTATCATATAATGTGAGAGGGCTTTGTTCATCTGGTAAGAGGGGCCGTCTCTGGCAAGAACTGCGTCATATGAAGGCAGAGACAGTGTTTCTGCAGGAGATGCAGTTCGTGACAGGGTCGGCTCCCTGTATGCCTCTTTTTCCATATAATCAATGGTTCCATGCACCAACACCAGTTCCAAGGGCTAGAGGAGTTACAATAGCTATCCATAAATCATGCCCCTTGGTACCCACAGAAATACGAGTAGACCCTGAGGGACGTTTTCTCTTTGTCAAGGGTAAGATCCAAGGCCAGTGTTGCACCTTTTCTACTATATATGCCCCCAATATTCATACTGTTAAATTTCTATCGAAAACTTTAGATATTTTGAGGAAGTTTAGGGAAGATTTTTTGGTTGTGGGAAGGGACTTTAATATTACTTTGGATCCCAGTTTGGATACCTCCTAGGGGAAAACCTTTTTGTCCCATAGAGCCTTAAGGCATATCAAGCAGCGCCTTCGCTTTCTGCATTTGGTGGACATTTGGAGGGTGCTCCGTGAGCGAGACAGGGATTTCAGTTAATATTCCAAAACACATAACGCATATTCAAGGATTGACTTGTTGATAGTAGATCAGTATTACATGAATTATGTGTACTCATCGACTATTGAGTCAATCACTATATCAGACCATGCTCCAGTAAGCTTAACGATTTGTTCGACATCTGTTGGTAGTATGAAACGAATATGGCGTTTGAATGAATCTATTTTGGATGATAAGCAGTCCCTGTCTCGCACATTAGCATTCTATTTTGAAATTAATACATCTGAAGAGGTATCCGATCTAGTGGTATGGGAAGCCCATAAGGCGATTATTAGAGGAGAATTGATTTCAATGGGTACACATATTAGAAAAGAGAGACAGAGGGAAATGGTAGAGCTTTCGGAGGAAATACATAAACTTGAAATTAAACATAAGGCCCATTTAAATCCCAGGGATGTACAGAGATTGGAGAAATTGCAGGTCGACCTGAAGCAGTTTCTTGATCGGAAAGTTCAAAATAAGCGTAGGTATTTCGCCCACCGCTTTTATGAACAGGGGAATAAGGGTGGGAAATTACTGGCCAGACAATTAAAGAAACAACAAGACTTACGCCATGTTCATACTTTAAAGGTACTCGTCAAACAGATAGTGGATTCCCAAGCAATAGCTGCTGAATTCCACAGCTTTTATAGGTCTTCGTATAATACATATCCAGTTTCTACAGGAGCTGCAAAGGATGGATGTACAGATAGAATTCAGGAATATCTTAAGGCCTCAGATCTGCAGTCCATCCCATCTGCAGCCCTGGAAGAAACGTAAAGAGCAATCTCTATGGAGGAGCTCGTGGAGTGATTTCTGCTTTGCCAATGGGTAAAAGTCTGGGACCAGATGGTTTCACAAATATGTACTATAAAAAGTTTTTTCTCAATTTTACTGGCCCCTCTTTGTAGGTAGCTTAATTCCATTTCAGTTTCAAATCCATTGCCCCCAGAGGCATTGCTGGCCCATGTGACGGTTCTCCCGACTCCGGGGACGGACCCTCAGCTTTGTGCCAGCTATAGACCAATCTCCCTTCTTAACTCTGACACTATGCTCCTGGCTAAGATTCTTGCCCTTAGATTACAAGATCATATAGTAAAACTGATTTATCCAGACCAAACAGGCTTTATGTAAAGTCGAGAGGCTAGAGATAATACTATCCGAGCCTTGCATGTATTGCACTGGATGCAAAATGGACCGAATCAGACCCCGAGTGTAGTCATTTCAATGGATGCTGGAAATTAAGGTAGGGTGGGAGTTTATGGTCAGAGTTTTGAGGGAGATGGGCCTGAGAGAACGGATGATGGGTTGGGTGATGGCAGAGCAGTAAAAAGGTAAAAGTTAATGGTAGATTATCAGATTATTTTGAGATACGGAATGAGATTAGACAGGGGTTCCCACTATCCCCATTATTATTCGCTATGGTGCTGGAGCCCTTTCTGCAAACGATTAGGGGAATAGGAAGATCAGAGGGATCTGTATTGGATCAAAGGAACACAAGATCTCAGCTTACGCTGATGATTTATTGTTATATATCTTTGCTCCCCTCAAGAATCCCTTACTGAATTGATGTTAGAAATAAGTAAGTTTGGTTTTGTATCTAACTTTAAAATAAACATTGAGAAGTCGGTACTGATGCTAAGCCATGTCCCTTCAGGGATGACAGCCACTTTGCAAAAATGCTTCCCTTTTGTTTGGCGTTTTGATTCTATATCCTATTTGGGGATGCAAAATGCCTATATGACCTAAACTATAGACCCATGGTGGTATCTATATTAAAGGACTTGCAGAGATGGAAAAGTTATACTCTAACATGATTCAGCAGGGTAAATGCTCTTAAAATTAGTATAATTCCTAGAATTATTTGTGCTTTACATACAGTACCTTTAGCACTCCCACAGATATTATTTAAACATATACGAAGGGCATTTACAACGTTTGTGTGGGGAGATCAGCACCCTAGGCTGGCATATGAGATTTTGAGGATACCTAAATGGGAGGGGGGGAGTGGGGCTTCTGGATATAGCGACATACTACAGAACCACGGCCATGATGTGTATTATGAACTGGTGTCATGATTCTGTCAGCAAACTTTGGGTGCCTTTGGAAAAGACATTAGCGGGTAGGAACCTGGCGTGAGCCCCATGGATCATGGATTCCTATAGGGGTTTATCAGAATGGGTATCACCATATGGGATAGAATGAATAATTCTGGAAAGTTTGCCCCCCCAATATCCCCTATGATGCCATTGGAGGGATTCCCCTGGTTTCCCCCAGAGGAGGAGAAGGGAAGTTTAGATCAATGGGGAATGGGTGTAAAGGGCAATTGTGCAGGAGTGGCCCCACAGGGCAAACTGTTACCCTTGGCAGAGTTAATTTTGACCCTAGGAGAAATTCCAATGGCCATTTGGAGATACCGTCGGATTTGTTTAATAAGTGGAATCATCAGAAAAAACAAGCAAACTCGCTTACTACTTTTGAATTATGGTGTGCCAATTTGCCAGAGTCGGGCCACATGTTGTCCCGAATGTATAAATTAGTTCTGAGTGCCCAGTGTACAACAATTCCCTACTTTATTAGAGAATGGGGAAAGAGAGATGGGCCATCATTTTACATCTGAACAAATTCAAAGATTGATTAGGGTAACACACCATACTTCAATAAGTTCCCATATACTGTACAGGAAATGTCATATACATTTTTGACAAGATGGTACCGTACACCAGTTAGGCTGGCACAGATGTATGCAGCTAAAATACTGATACCCAGATTTTGGAAACAGTCCAGATGTCCCACTATAATGGATTGGAAGAGGGAGGTGGAAAAAACAATGGAAGCAGAGAGATGGGTACATATGGTTAAAGACCAACAGAATAAATGTAAAGATATATGGGCAGGATGGCTGTACTACTCCTCAGAAATAGGGGAGGATTAAACCCTATGGGGGGTAGTGCTGTGCTGTGGATTAGATAGTATGAAGAGTGCATCTGGTGAGGGGAAACTGGGGAGGGTGTGTTTTTTTTCCCGGGGGAAATACAGTGGAGGGATGATTGATGTCATTAAAGGAAGAGAATAATTTATAGTAATAAATTAGGCACGGGACAGGTAACACTTAATTAAAGCACATAAAGAAGGGTGTATTGAAACATTAAAATGAAAAGAAGGGAGGAATAAATATTTTTTTTTAAGAAGTAGAAGGGAGAGGTTACATTAAATAAAATAAAAGCACTAAATATTATAGAACATGATAATATTAATTTAAAAAAAATCAAAATTTTTCCCCTTCATGTTTTTTTGTTGTTTGACACATGTAATAGGGCGCTGTAAGCCTCCTTCCTTATTATATATTGAATAATGTGTTGCACGAGTTTTGCAGTAAATATAATGTTGTGGATTTTTTTTCTCTTTCTGAATATGATATGATCATGGATCCTGTGTATTCCCCCGGGGGGGTTATTGTGGTCTGTGTTACTGGAAAGATTTATATAAATATTTTTTGTAATGTGTATTTTTATGTTGTATGATGAAATGTGTCTCAATAAAGGAAATCTGCACCCCAGCAGATATAGTGATGTAGCCAGATGCTGGCTGTGTTACTATCTTAATTCAGATACACTTCTTCTAATGCTATACATGGAGCACCTTTCCTCAAGTGCTCAACCAAGAGATTATCACATAATTTTCGAATGTGCAAAGCCATTCACTAACAGCAGAGGATTGTGGGACGGTCACCTGAACTTACCATAGACTGTATACTGTTTGAAACTACAAGATCCAGAGTGCTAAAAGACTAAAGGAATTCTGGGTAAGCAGCTAAATTGGACTGTCCTGGGCTGGCTTACGCTTTTGGGACACAGGCTTCAAAGCTGCAAGAGCCAGAGGCTGTTGCTCCAGGTGCTGCTGGCAGGCACCATGGCCTAGGCAGGGCTGGGACCTCTCGCTTTGGAGACTGCATCGCTGGACACAGGGTGGCTGTCGCTGCCACCGCACCCCCTGCACTGCTGTTCTGATCCACATTCCCTGCATACCCACATGCCATCGAACACAGCCACTGTGCACATCAAACGCTGCCACTGTGCCATCAAATGCTGCCACTGCCACTGTGCCCATCAATTGCATCCACCGTGCCCATTAAATGCTGCCACCGTGCCCATCAAACACTGCTACTGTGCTCATCAAACTCTGCCAGTGTGCCCATCAGATGCTGCCAGTGTGCCCATCAGATGCTGCCAGTGTGCCCATCAGATGCTGCCAGTGTGCCCTTGAATGCCCCCAGTGTGACCCCCCCGCCCGCTCCCTGTCTGCCTGGCACTTACCCTGTCTTGGCGGGGCAGCGGGTGACAGCGACGAGCGGGGTCCTTTGTGTGTCTCCTGCCATCCTCATCACCCGTCCTCTCCTCCTGATAGGCGGCCAATAGGGGCGCCTGTCGTTTCAGACAATTAGGTGACAGGTAACAGACCCGAGCACCTGATTGGCAGAGAGGCGGTTTAGTGTTAGGAAAGTGAATATTCATTCGCTTTTCTAACACAGCGAAGTGACCTGTGTGTGACCTGTAATACGCCTATTAGAGCCTATGGCTCTAATCAGGTGCTTTAAAAACACCCCTCGCCGCTGTAATTCAGGCACCTGAAAACGGGCGGGCGCCTGAATAGGGGGTGGCAGCGGTGGCCGTAGATAGATTGATGCATTGCATGAATCTATCTATTGGTGCTAGAGGGGGTGGCAGGAGAGAGGGGGCGGCGCCTGTGCACCCTTATGGACGCACTGCCACTGTCTTAATGCATAGAATGCATTAAGATAAAAAATCTTATGCCTTTACAACTCCTCCATGCCTAAACTACTGACTTGTTATGGGAGAACAGCTATTGTATTAGGGGAACCTCTGTTATTCAAGCACAAATACAAAACATTAGATTAATGCCTAAATGTAAACATAAAAATGGCCTTAGTTTCCCTTTGTATGTAACTGGCAAGGGTAGTGATATGGTGGAGAAGAAAAACAATATTTTGTGCCCTTGAGTGAATTATAAGCATTAAAAAAACATTGCCAGTTGCTCTTGTTCCTTAGGCGCTTTAAAAAAATCTAAACTGCAAAGAAGTTCTCAAAATTGGAGCTGAGTTTTGTCAGAATTAGAGAGGGAGGTGAATGAAAAATAGCCTCCCATACCAGTCCAGGCAATTTTGAATATTTGGTGATGTCCTTAGGACTTTGAAATGTGACATTCCAACATTTGTGACATTTACATCTTCGGGAAAGTTATCGATCATTTCTTCGCTGTATAGGTAGATGTCTTGATCTTCCCTCCTTTTCTTGAGAAAAGAAGGCGAGAGAATATGTGAAGAAGGTCTTTGGTCAGCGATTCACTGTGAAGCCAGAGCTTGCGCTATTAAAAAAACAAGTTAACAATGGCAGGCTCCAGATTTCTCTCAGCACAGAGTTTCTTTAGTTGTGTTTTCAGATCTCTACAGAGGCTGGATGGTGACAGATTTCTATAGACATAGCCGGGTCATGGAAATGGAGCAAAAAAATAAAATCAATAAATGGAGCAAAAAAAAAATAAAAAAATCAATAAGCCCTCCACTTAAAAGAGTAAATTTGGGACTTCTTAAAACAGAATGCATTCACTTTCACCACAAATCCAAAAAACAAGAGGCTTATTCCTTATTTAAAGAAAGAATGCGGACCCATACCAATCAGTAAAGTGTCCTGAAAGCAAAATGTACCAAGAACTTTTCTGCCATAATCATCCCTCTCACTCAGTTTACTAAGTGAAACTGTAGGTTTTCAACTACAGATGCCAAAGAAGTATTTGACAAACTAAAATATTTATTGACTATCTGTTGTTGAACAGGCTTATCCCTCCTTGTCCCTTTTCCTAGCGATTGACACTTTGAATGTTCTTTGGCAACAGAATCATACTAAAAGGTGTCCATTTATTAACCAGCAATCTGGCCTGCATTTACACATCACAGCTATTTACTGTGTATAAAGATTTCATGAGAGAGCATGTTTATAGCCCAACTCCAGGATAAAAGTATAGTAAGCTCTCGCGAGATCATGAGAAGAAATACGCCTCAATGAAAATGTAAATATAAGATGGAGAAAAAATAAATAAAGTTAATACAATTCCTATTGGAAGGGGACCATATCAAAAGCTCAGTGGTGACCTACAGCGGTGGGATGTCATCCTCCACTTGTCCAATCCTGCGCTCCATTTTGGTCACCCTCTCCCGCAGCTTGTGTATGTCTTGGTGGATGAGGGAGATTTCCACTTTGACCTCCTCGATTTTAGATTTGAGGGTCGTCTGGCAGAGAGAGACAGCATCAAGGATGCAAGTGGTGTCTCCAGAGAGTGGGCCTTCCTCCCCTGGAGGTGGATGCGGTGCCATCTTCCCCCGGTGGGTCCCACTCTCCGTGGTGGAATTTGTCTAGTTTCGCCAGCACTCCCGGAGCTCGCTTCGGTGGCGACAGGAGCTTCTGTGAGTGATGTAGGCAGTTTATACCGTCATAGAGGGTGATTTGGCCCCTCAGGATCAGATTGAAGGAGAACGTGCAGCCGGAGCTCTCACTCTGCACTCCTTACGCCATGCAGCTTCAGGCCACGCAACTCTGGTGTTATATATTCTACTTGGATGTTATACGTTACACTGAGTAAGTACAGCTGTATAAAACAAAAACTGTGTCTGTCTTCATTTCAGGCAATTCTTTTCTATACCCACTGTATTTAGTTGTGCATGGCTGCAGTCAGCCAATGCTAATTTGCAGTCTGTGGTTTGTTCGGCTTCCCATTAGTTCAGCCTGGCTGTTTTAGAAACCATGAAATCAGACTGAGACAGAAGTACAGTTAAATCACACTTGTTTAATAATGAAAGTAAAAAGAACAAACGTAGTTAAAACATAGCCAAATTTCAGTAACTGGAACGGATAGTCAGCCAAGCCAGAAGTCAGGGATCAATGTAGTGAAATACCAAGCAGGATCTGGAGCCAGAAGGGATGTCGGCAAAGCAAGTCTTTAAACAGGAACGCAGGAGATGTCTGTGATGTCGACCAAGGTGAAGGCAGAGATCTGAGCTGGACGGCTTAAAAAGGCAGGACTGATGAGCAGGATATCATCAACAGCTGAGTAACTGTGGAGAGATAGAAGCTGGCAATAAGCCGACAGCTGAGCGGCCAGCTCTGATTTTTCTGTCAGTAGGTGGTACTGTCACCCCTGGTATTAGTGTGAGATCTTACAGTAGGTATGGCTTATAAATATTTATGTATTTTCCCAACCCACCACCAGCTTCCGTTGCCAGTGGTGTATTATGGGAAAGAGTATAAATATTTGGGGCTGGTGAATGCAGGCTCTTCCTCTCCAGCTCGGGCCTGGGGAGGGTGCACGTTATGGAGCTGCTGATTTAGGTCTGCCTGAGGGGGGCCTGTAAAGCGATGAAGCCTGAAGCTGAGGCCTGGTACTGCTGATCTTTACAGGAGGCAGGATAGGGTCCCATAGTGGCTGGTTGACTCTCCTGCAGAAAAATCTGACTCAGGGCGGAGACCCAGAGTAGGAATGCCCTGGGGTGTTCAGCAGGGCTTGTACCCTGGAACCTCAGGTGTGGGAGCTGGGTGCCTCTCCTGGACGTAAATTGTTGCTGATCACATGGTTAACAGAAGGAAGGTAAACCACAGAAGTGACGGATTTGACTTAAAGGCCCTTCTTCCTGTTCTGCTTTAGGTCTGAGCATCTGCAACCCTAACCCTCTCTCCCATTGGCTGTGAGTATTCAATCATTTTATGTTTTCACCTACAAGTGACTGGTGTCCATCTTCCTACATGTCCCACTATGCCTAAGTATTCTACCTCTGAGTTAAATGTCAGCCCACCCTATCTCTATATATAGCTATGCTTCCGGAAGGTCGGGGGGGGGGGTGCTACATACGCTAAGGTATTTTTATACTGTATGTATTTCTGATAAATTTGGGATTTGTTCCACTTAAAGTGGATGTAAACCTGATTCATGAAATTTGAGCTAGGCATATATATCTGTAGTGTTTTCTTATCTCTATTCAAAGCCCTCAGTCCAGTTTCTTTCTCCTGCTCCATTCTTCTGTTATCAGCATGATAACCTCTGACGCGTTCTCCATTAACTGAGATAAAACCAGCCTCAATTTTGAGCCATAAGATACAATTTTGATTTGTTAGAGATGGAGAGGGTAGCTGGTGGTGGTCCTACCCCCTCTCCTCCCTCTTCTCTTCTTTTCGGTACCCCCTTTTTTTTTTACCCTCTCTTCTTCCCCGCTCTTCCTCCCTACCCTCCCTCACCTCTCCTACCCCACACGAATGAGAAAGGCGGGATCAATACCAAAATAATTTTATCAGCTTTTGCTCCCACCTCCCCATGAGAGATCATATTTGACCTGACCAGTAGTGCTCCTATAGACCTAGTTCTTAAACATTAAACAGTTTAGGGCTACACCCTACAATAGCCTTATATGAAAGGATAACATAGTGGGTATAGCTACCCAAACGCTACAGGGACAGGTTGACTCCTTCGGATCCTAAGGTATATATAGGCTTTAAACTGAGTTCTTTTCAAGTGCCATGTTTTGTTACGATTTCTGTTTGCACTAATATTTTTACGATGTTATCCATGAAAACATTTACTGTATTGTACGTGAAAACCTTAATAAAATATGTATGAAAAAAACAAACAAAAAAAAAGTCTCTGCCTATGTGGAGGGGGGGGGGGGGGGGTGTGTGCCTTTCCTCCAATCAGCTGTCTCACAGTGTATGGCAAGAATCCACACCCACAGGTGAATCAGGAAGAGAAAATTCTAACAGGATGTGCACTTTCAAAACAATATATAAATGATTCTGATCATTTGCAAATATCCCCTTAATGTTTTTCAAGTCGTATGTAATAAGTAGGGATGAGCCGAACACCCCCCCGTTCGGCTCGCACCAGAACCCGCGAACGGACCTAAAGTCCGTGCGAGCTTTAGAACCCTATTAGTTATAATGGATGCAAACGTTCGAAATTAAAAGTGCTCATTTTAAAGGCTAATATGCATGTTAATGTCATAAAAAGTGTTTGGGGACCTGGGTCCTGCCCCAGGGGACATGTATCAATGCAAATTTTTTTTTTTAAAAACGGCCGTTTTTTCAGGAGCAGTGATTTTAATAATGCTTAAATTGAAACAATAAAAGTGTAACATTCCTTTAAATTTCGTACCTGGGGGGTGTCTATAGTATGCCTGTAAAGGGGCGCATGTTTCCCGTGTTTAGAACTGTCTCTGCGCAAAGTGTCATTTTTGAAAGTAAAAAAGCTATTTAAAATCACTCGCGGCTAATGTTAATTCACGGCTCCCGTAACACAGAGAACAGTGATTCATTGAAACTCATTCATAAAAAAAAGTCATTGATAAAAAATAAAAAAAAAAAAAAAAAAAAAAAAAAAAGCGTAGGGGTCCCCCCAAATTCAATAACCAGGCCCTTCAGGTCTGGGATGGATATTAAGGGAAACCCCAGCCAAAAAAAAAAAAAAAAAAAGGCGTAGGGTCCCCCTCAAAATCCATACCAGACCCTTGAGGTCTGGTATGGATTTTAAGGGGAACCCTAGCCAAAAAATATGGCGTGGGGTCCCCCTCAAAATCCATACCAGACCCTTATCCGAGCACGCAACCTGGCAGGCCGCAGGAAAAGAGGGGGGGACGAGAGCGCCCCCCCCCTCTCGCCTGAACCGTACCAGGCCACATGCCCTCAACATTGGGAGGATGCTTTGGGGGTCTAAGACCCCTAAAGCACCTTGTCCCCATGTTGATGAGGACAAGGGCCTCTTCCCCACAACCGTACCCGGTGGTTGTGGGGGTCTGCGGGCGGGGGGCTTATCGGAATCTGGAAGCCCCCTTTAACAAGGGGACCCCCAGATCCCGGCCCCCCCCCTGTGTGAAATGGTAAGGGGGTACAAAAGTACCCCTACCATTTCACCAAAAAAGTGGCAAAAATGTAAAAATGACAGGAGACAGTCTTTGACAATTCCTTTATTAAAATCTTCTTTCTTCTTTCTTCATCCTTCGGTTTTCTTCATCTTCTCCTTCCTTCATCTTCTTCCATCTTCTTCTTCCATTTTCTTCTTCCTCCGATCCGCTTCTTCTTGCGCTGGTCTTCTCGTCCTTCTCGTCCGGCATCTTCTTCCGTCGGCGTTGGCGTCGGTGTCGGTGTCTTCTTGGGCCGCTCCGCGCAATGGGAGGCTCCCGCTGTGTGAGGCTCCGCTCCATCTGACAGGTCTTTTAAAACGGAGGGCACCTGGTGACCCCGCCCCCCTCTGACATCATGGGGAAAGCCATCATGGAATTCCCCATGACGTCCCTGTGCGTCAGAGGGGGCGGGGTCACCAGGTGCCCTCCATTATAAAAGACCTGTCAGACGGAGCGGAGCCTCACACAGCGGGAGCCTCCCATTGCGCGGAGCGGCCCAAGAAGAGACAGAGACACCGACACCGACGCCGACGGAAGAAGATGCCGGACGAGAAGGACGAGAAGACCAGCGCAAGAAGAAGCGGATCGGAGGAAGAAGAAAATGGAAGAAGAAGATGGAAGAAGATGAAGGAAGGAGAAGATGAAGAAACCGAAGGATGAAGAAAGAAGAAAGAAGATTTTAATAAAGGAATTGTCAAAGACCGTCTCCTGTCATTTTTACCATTTTTGCCACTTTTTTGGTGAAATGGTAGGGGTACTTTTGTACCCCCTTACCATTTCACACAGGGGGGGGGGCGGGATCTGGGGGTCCCCTTGTTAAAGGGGGCTTCCAGATTCCGATAAGCCCCCCGCCCGCAGACCCCCACAACCACCGGGCACGGTTGTGGGGAAGAGGCCCTTGTCCTCATCAACATGGGGACAAGGTGCTTTAGGGGTCTTAGACCCCCAAAGCATCCTCCCAATGTTGAGGGCATGTGGCCTGGTACGGTTCAGGCGAGAGGGGGGGGCGCTCTCGCCCCCCCCTCTTTTCCTGCGGCCTGCCAGGTTGCGTGCTCGGATAAGGGTCTGGTATGGATTTTGAGGGGGACCCCACGCCATTTTTTTTGGCTAGGGTTCCCCTTAAAATCCATACCAGACCTCAAGGGTCTGGTATGGATTTTGAGGGGGACCCTACGCCATTTTTTTTTTTTTTTTTTTTTGGCTGGGGTTCCCCTTAATATCCATCCCAGACCTGAAGGGCCTGGTTATTGAATTTGGGGGGACCCCTACGCTTTTTTTTTTTGTTTTTTATTAATGAATGACAGTTCTCTGTGTTACAGGAGCCATCAATTCATTAGCCGCGAGTGATTTTAAATAGCTTTTTTCCTGCAAAAATGACACTTTTTTGCAGGGAAAGTTCTAAGCACAGGAAACCTGCCCCCTTCACAGGCCACCTATAGACACCCCCCAGATGTGATACTGCAATGCTGTTCTAACAGCATGCACACACATATCCCCAGAAATAAAGCACATATTGTCAGCAGCACACTAACACGCTGACACGCTGACACTGACTGAAACATAATATGCGAGGCCGCCGGCGCGGCGGCCTCTTATACCGTGGGGCGTGTACTAAAGCCCCTGAGCTATAATTGGCTACAGGCATCCTGCCTGTAGCCAATTATGGCTCTCCTCGCTGCCGGCGCTGTGATTGGCCAAGCATGCGGGGTCACAGTGCATGCTTGGCCAATCATCAGCCAGCATTGCACTGCGCGGGCCGCAATGCATTGCGGGGCCGCTCGCATCACACGAATTTGATGCGAGCGGCCCCAATAGTTCTGGGCTCGCCGAGCGAGCGAACACCCGGTGCTCGATTCGAACATGGGTTCGAATCGAACACCGGGCTCATCCTTAGTGGGCAGCTGCCCTGGGCCCTGTCATTGTTGTGGGGCCCAAAGCAGCTGCCTCATACTTGCTTACTATTCTGGGTTAAATTCCCTCATCCCTTGAGGTTTTAGTACTGTGCTGTGTTCCAATATCTCAGTGTGAAGTGCTGCTACTAATGCTGCCCAGCTCTGCCCTATTGTTGTGTATAGATGACTCACCAGCAGACTCTGTGTTTACATGTAAATTACTGTCATTCATATGTAAATAGCGCCAGCATTCATGCCCCCTGGAGGTCATATCCACAGTAATCTCTAGCAACCAATAAACAAGCAGAAATTGTGTGCTGTAACCTCTAGCAACTAATAAGTGAGCAGTAATATGTACTGTAACCTCTAGCAACCAGTCAGTGAGTGGTAATAATACACTGTTACCTCTGGCAACCAATTGCAAAATAGCTGCCTGACTGATTTTGAGTCTAGCTGCTATTTATTGTATGTCTCAATAAAAATAAAAAGCCAAGAACAATAGCTTCTCGTTAGTTTCATAGCCAATGCAATTAGTATGTATAAGATCCTAAATTCTCAGCTTTTGATGCAGTACAATGTGACTATTGGTAACAGCTCTATTATATCAGGCATTTGCATTGTATATTTTTTAGCATCCTTAATGTCTTCTAAACCACGTTGTTAAACATAGAAAGAAGGTCGTAGAAGGTTAGAGGTTTACAATGAGGACAGGACATTCAAGGCAAGGAATGAGTACTGGGGAATATAAAATGCTATGGCAGAAAATGCTCTGTATAATTCATGAGCTTTTTCTCTCTTCCGCTTGTCATCTTGTCATTCCTTCACTGACTTCTTCATAAATTATATAGTTTATGGGAATATGACACACTACTTCTGTAAAAGAAATGTGATGACTTCACCAACATTAGCCATTTACTTCAAGTTTACTAGTAAGCACCAGTAAAAATTGAACTTGATGACCTTTTCTTGGCATAACGTAGAGTAGATAAGGGGAATTTCTATCAAGGACTATATAAAAGCTTTCCTGTTTAAAATGGTTGAGTAAGCAAAATATAAGAACTCTCGTTATGATCAGAGCTCTGTATAAACGTTTAAACACACACGCATCAGCTGCCGTAATGTGCTTGGCCGGTGGCGCTCAGAGCTTGAAGATGCCCTCTTCCTACAGAAAGAAGAAGGCTGCAGATGATGTAGCACACATTTGAGTAGATTTATTAAAGGCAAATAAGCTGTTTTCTTTGCAAGAAATTTTGCCCTAGAGCTTAGTAAATTTGGTGAAATTTCAATTTTCAAAGAAAACCCAAGTAAAATAAAAATAAAATGCATTTTCACTTGCACATGATTGAATGGTGAAAGTCAGCAGAGTTCTACTTCATCATCTAAGCTCTATGGGAATTTTGCCAAGCATAGTGAACAGTCTATTTGTCTTTAGCAAATCAATCCCATTGTGAGTTGGAGAGGTGCTACATGCAGCAAAGCAGTATTTTGTTGAGAGCCAATGTATATGAAGTCATTTGGTTCAATACATTCTTTTAGAGAGAGAACGCTCAGTAGGAGTTTAGAAATGTGTAGTTAGGTAAACTTTGCAACTATCACACCAACTATCGACCCACGTCTGATAGTGTTTGACCTGACCTTACATCCTGCAGTGTTTGCCACAGACAGAGACAGATTGTAGATTAACAAAAAAAAAAAAACAATAAAATAAAAATGGCAACAGTTAGACAGTAAAATAACATGCAGAGAACATACAGAGAACAAGGAGGCTTCAGAAAATATAATAAAGTTAATGGAGAAGTGAGCCAAACAAAGGTGATCAGTTTACAGATTTTTCAATGTGGGTTTATCAGGGCTTGGACAAGAGAAGGGGGGCAGGGGGGTACTCTGTGTGTCTTTGGGCCCCGGACTGCAACAGTCGCCATCTCTCCTCACTGGCTGCCCGAAAAAGTAGTAAACTGCAGAGGCAAAGGAAGCTTTCCTTAGTCTCCTCCTCAGCTCTGATGTATCAAAATGAGGAGGAGCCTGGGAGGAAGGACATTGTTTCGCTGCATCTGTGGTCTGTAACTTTCAGTGAGGGAAAGGGGTATTGTACTGGGGACACAATGGGGGATGGGAGTAGCAAAGATTCATGGTTTGGTGTTGAGTTATTCACTTTTGGGTCATTACAGAGGACAAAGGACACACTTTACATCTGGAGGAAAAGAGATTTAACCTCCACATACAGAAAGGCATCTTCACAGTAAGAGCTGTCAAAATGTGGAATAGACTCTCTTAAAAAGGAGCTCCAGGCTCTCCCCAAAAAAATCAGTCAGCAGATATGAATATTTTAGCTGCTGACTTTAATATAAGGGCACTTTCCTGTCCAGGGATCCAGCGATGTCCTTACCCGAACCGATTTTTCAATTAGCTGTGGGTGCAGGTGCTGGCATCTCAAGTAAGGGAAACAGGCAGTGAAGCGTTGCGGCATCCTACTGCGCATGCGTGAGCCGTGCTGCACCTTGTGAAAGTTCCCATAGTCTTCTGGGACCTGTGATGTGTCCCAGAAGGTAAGGAGGGGGGCCGAACTTCTGGAGCTTCTGACTAGAAGTGGAAGTGGGTACCTGTCAAAGCCAGGTACCCGCTCCCCCACAAAAAGTGTGAAATGTGGCAGTGGAGGGGAGGAGGATGCAAACAAGCAGAACTTCCCCTTTTTTGGTGAAGTTCCACTTTATGAACTAGTTCTGGCCAGCTAAGTAGATTTTAAACCGTTTTAAAATTAAAAACAAAGAATGAAACATTATAGAAGGTGTCCTTGTCCTCCGGGGAGAGAAGGTTGTCCCCGTCCTCCGGGGAGAGAAGGTTGTCCCCGTCCTCCGGGGAGAGAAGGTTGTCCCCGTCCTCCGGGGAGAGAAGGTTGTCCCCGTCCTCTGGGGAGAGAAGGGTGTCCCCTACCTCTGTGAAGAGAAGGGTGTCCCCTACCTCTGTGAAGAGAAGGGTGTCCCCATCCTCTGGGGAGAGAATGGTGTCCCCGTCCTCCGGGGAGAGAAGGGTGTCCCCGTCCTCCGGGGAGAGAAGGGTGTCCCCGTCCTCTGGGGAGAGAAGGGTGTCCCCGTCCTCTGGGGAGAGAAGGGTGTCCCCGTCCTCTGGGGAGAGAAGGGTGTCCCCGTCCTCTGGGGAGAGAAGGGTGTCCCCGTCCTCTGGGGAGAGAAGGGTGTCCACATCCTCTGGGGAGAGAAGGGTGTCCACATCCTCCGGGGAGAGAAGGGTGTCCCTGTCCTCAGTGGAGAATGGTGGCACCCTCTCCTCCTCCAACCACCCAAGGACCAGCTCTTTCAATTTTGGCCAACCCTGGGCAATCTCCTTCAAACAGCCAGGGGCCAACTCCTTCTCTGCCAACCACCCAGGTGCCCTCTCCTTCTCCCCCAGCCACCCAGGGGCCCTCTTCTTCACTAAATGATCACCCAGGGGCCCTCTCCTTTAAACACCTAGGAGCCCTCTCTTTCTCCCACGTTCACCCAGGGGCCCTCTCCTTCTCCCACGTCCACCCAGGGGCCCTCTCCTTCTCCTAAGCCACCAGTGACCCCAAAGTGGGTCACACATGTGCTCTGCCCTCAGGGGACCTGGTACCCACCGTTCTGGAACACTATGATGATGGTGTACAAGTCTCCAGTGTGAGGGCTACAGGTAAACTCGCACTTAGCTTCTTTGGCCCCTGATTGGAGGAAAAACAGCGGAGAGCGATCCAGCCCCCAGCACTTGACAGATATCATAGACCAGTGGCTGCCTGTGCATTGTGGGCGCCAACCCCCCCGACACCTCCGCCGCCCTCCCTATTCATGTGCCCGGCCCCTTTCAGGCTGTCATGTGAAGTGACAGCCGAGCCGGGGGACACGCCTGGCTGCATTTGACGGGCACAAGTGGCTGCATATGATGGGCACAGTGGCTGCATATGATGGGTACAGTGGACAGGCACAAGTGGCTGCATTTAATTGGCACAAGTGGCTGCATATGATGGGCACAAGTGGCTGCATTTGATTGGCACAAATGGCACCCACAAGAAAAGTATAAATCCGCCCATCACAAAGTTTTTATATTTTGCAGCACTGGCTATCTAAATCTGCCCCAAAGTGGCCATTTATCCACCCACAAGAAATGTAAAAATCCACCCATCACAAATTTATATATATTTTTTGCAACACTGGCCATCTAAGCTTTACCGCCAGCACCCGCCTGCCTCAATGTGAAAGTGGCCTTATGCCGCGTACACACGGTTGGGATTTTGGCCAGCAAAAGACAAAAAAATGCGACCGTGTGTATGCTCCACCGGACTTTTTCTGGCCGACTTTCCGCCAGCAAAATTTTGAGAGCATGTTCTCAATTTTTCAGACGGAAAACGTTTCTATCGTAAATTCCGATCGTCTGTGGCAATTCCGACACGCAAAATTCCAATGCATGCTCAGAAACAATTTGACACATGCTCGGAAGCATTGAACTTCATTTTCACGGCTCGTTGTAGTGTTGTACGTCACAGCGCTCTTGACGGTCGGAATTTGGTGTGACCGTGTGTAGACAACACAAGCTTAAGCGGAATTCCATTGGAATTCCGTCGGACAGACCATCCAAGGCTTTTCCAATGAGAATTCCGATCGATGCTGTATATAGCTTCCTTGTTCCTTGCAGGAACATAAGGACATAAGCGGATGATTTTATGATAATGCTATGACCAGTGGCGGCTGGTGCTCAAAATTTTTGGGGGGGCACAAACAAACTGAAAAATACTGAACCCCCCCATCAACTGCAGCCTCACTGTGCCCATCAAACGCAGCCACTGTGCCCATCAACTGCAGCCACTTGTGCCCATAATATGCAGCCATTGTGCCCATCAAATGCAGCCACTGTGCCCATCATATGCAGCCATTGTGCCCATCATATGCAGCCATTGTGCCCATCATATGCACCCACATATGCCCATCATATGCAGCCACTTGTACCCATCAAATACAGCCACTTGTGCCCATCAATTGC